>SJYO01032592.1:1126934-1338720 GCA_006410555.1 Capra ibex
CCGACTCATTATGAGGTAACACATATACATGGTGTCGAAAGAATCGGTAAGTAGACGACTACCTGTAGATCCAACAAAGGTACAGGACCGATAATATTTGTCACGACGCTACTTGTAACCCCATGTACGCAGAGAAAGGTAAGACCAAAGGAGCCACACATACGGGTCGTCACCCTAACGACCCAGTATTCCATCAAGATAAACGTTAAAAAATTCCTTAGAGGTGTGACAAGAGGTATCACCGACATGATCAAACGTAAGGGTGGTTGTCACATCCTCCCAAGGGAAAAGAGGTGTGGGAGAGGTCGTAAATAACGAACGTCTAAAAACGTTCTGTAAGACTGACCACACTTCACCATGGAGTAACACCAAAACTAAACGTAAAGAGATTATTACTCACTACAACTCGTAGAAAAGTACACAGACAATCGGTAGGCATACAGAAGAAACCTCTTTACAGATAAATCAAGAAACCGGGTAAAAAACTAACCCAGTAAATAAAAAGACCTTAACTCGACGGATTCAACGAACACATAAATACTCTAATCAACAAACAGTCAACGAAGTAACCGATAATAAAAGAGGGTAAGGCTCCCGACAGAAAAGTGAAACGAATATAAAAGGAAACAACACGTCTTCGAAAATTAAAATTAATCTAGGGTAAACAAATAAAAACGAAAATAAAGGTCATAAGACCCTCCACCTAGTATCTCCTAGGACGACACTAAATACAGCCTCTGACAAAACGGATACAAGAGGAGATCCTCAAAATATCAAAGACCAGAATGTAAATCTAGAAATTAGGTAAAACTCAAATAAAAACACACGCCACAATCTTTCACTAGATCAAAGTAAGAAAATGCTCGCCAATTGGTCAAAAGGGTCGTGGTGAACAATTTCTCTAACAGAAATGAGGTAAGTTGTGTAACTAAAATCGACCATTCAGGTCACAACCTAAAGACTGGATGTCTTGATATTCGTAAACAAAACAAATTCGGTGGTTCAAAACCCCAGTAAACAATGTCGGTCGTTATCTTTTGGTCACGCAACAGGATATCTAAACGACATCCCAATTCCTTACATTCGTAAATCCTCTCCGGAAGAGTCAGTTATGATCGATGACAGTAATAATAAAAAAAGTGACCATGAAAGAGAAGACAAAAACGGAAAAACATATCGGCAGGACGCCAATGGGGACTAACAACCTTTAGTGAGGGGAGGAAGGGACTCTGACACTGGAATCCTCAAGGAGTGAGGGTCCTATCGGCCATAAGTCAGAGGTCGTTAAACAATCTTAATGGTAAGTCCATAAGGGTGTAAAATACCCAAGTCACCAAAGACGAGGTCTATTCGGTCTCGACTCGACACTGAGAGACCTAAACGGATAGAGACATCTGAAGTCCTACCACCAAACGAAAAATGGGAGTGAAGAGACAAGATTCCCCTCACTAACAGTCAAACAAGTCAAGATAAAGGAGGATATTCCTGTCCTCATTACTTTCTTCACTTTTGTCACGAGAGTCATGGGATATCGACATTACTCGAGGAGACAAGAATTCTCTTAAGGTAGAGATATGACCTAGGGAAAGACAAGAAACCAAAAGTTGAGTCAAAGTAAGGTTTCTTACGAAAGACCTAAAAGAGTATCTAACTCTACGGTAATTGGTTTTATCTTTTGGGTCTTTCCTAAGACACTACATAGACTTTATGTCCCATGTTTGTCCGAGTTTTGGACCCCTCTAATTGGAAATTGAGAAGGGATAAGGAGTAGGAGGGTCTAAAATTCAGTGGTTTACGACAACACAGATGGAAACTATCGTGGACTTTAAAAGACAAAAAATTTAACAGGGGTAGGAAAGATAGGCGAAGTGCCTAGTGTCGGAACATTCCCGTTTCCCCTAATTGAGTTACTTCAATACACGGTACGGTACGTCCCGATGGGTCCTGTCTACCCCAGTATCACTTCTCAAGACTGTTTTGCACCAGGTGACCTCTTCCTTTACCGTCGGATGAGGTCGTAAGAACGGACCTCTTGGGGTACTTGTCATACTTTTCCGTTTTTCTATACTGTGACCTTCTACTCGGGGGGTCCAGTCTTCCACAGGTCACACGACGACCCCTTCTCGTCTCCCGTTAATGATTATCGAGGTCTTTCTTACTTACCGACTCGGTTTCGTCTTTACTACCAATCGACACCTACACAGACCATCACTTTCGTTTCAGGCTACGAGGTTTCTTGTTGTAACGTATCCTTGGACCTTACAATCCAGGCAATTAATTCCATTTAACCTACACTAGTTCGTCCTCTACCGTTCTAACTTATAACTGTAGACTCCTTAGTCACTTGATTTTACCTGTCTTATCCGTTTAAATTAAGTCTACTAGTAATATAGGTGAGACACCTGTTCTTAGGGAATCTTCTTTACCTCATAGGGAGTATCAGTTGTCTTCTTAGACTTTCCGTCATGAACCCACGTTGGAGTTTTTACTGTCTTATTAGAGCCAAACAAAGGTTCCGTTTGGTAAGTCATAGTGTCATTAGGTTCAGATATAGGGTCAGTGACTACGACTTCTTCGACCTCAACTGGCCAAGACACTTCTGGATGTTACGGAAGACCTTGATTATGGTTTTTCTTTTCTCAAAGAACTACGAAAACTTAACACCAGGGTCTCTTCTGAAAACTCTCTGGGAATAGAAATTCCTCTATTTGGTCAGGTAGGATTTCCTTTAGTTGGGACTTATAAGTAACCTTCCTGACTACGACTTCGACTTCACAGTTATGAAACCGGTGGACTACGATTCTTGACTGAGTGACCTTTTCTGTGACTACAACCCTTTCTAACTCCCGTCCTCCTCTTCTCCCGTTGTCTTCTACTCTACCAATCTATCGTAGTAGTTGAGTCACCTGTACTTAAACTCGTTTAAGACCCTCTATCATCTACTGTCTCGTTAGACTACACCACGTCAAGTACCTCAACGTTTCTAAACCTACACTGAAATCGATGACTGGTTCTTGTCGTTAGGAAAGGATAGTACCGAGATGAGTATAGGAAATAACAAAGAACGGAACCTACCCGTCTCAGGCATTTAGTAGGTGTGACGAAGTTCTCGACCTAGTATCCGGTCTAGTATAATAAAAGGAAGAGTCTTCTGGATGTGAAACTCTTTAATGGACACTTTATTTCATCTTTGAGGATTATACTGTAAATTCCAAGAATTTCTAAACCGTAATTTTGCATAAAGAGTCACGTAAGGATCACGGAAGTGAATGACATAATCAAGAGATCCGGACAGTATTGTTTTATGGTGACTGACACATCGAATTCGTCATCTGTAAATAAAAGAGTATCAATATCTTCAACTTTCAGGTTCTAGTTGCACAGTTGTCCAAACCAAAGAAGACTTTGAAGAGAGAAACCGAACGTCCACAAGTAGAAGAACGACAAAGGAGTATACCAGTAAAAAAAAAGACAAGTACACGTGGAACCACAGAGATATACAGGTTTAAAGGTGAAGTTAGTCCAATATAACCGGGTGGAGGGGGTCACGGGAGTAAAATTGAATTAATGGAGAAATTTCAGGGGTAGAGGCTTATCGTAGTGTAAGACTCCGTGACCCAACATCCCGAATTCGTATACTTGACCCCACACCGTGTCAAGTCGGGTATTGTGGACATTCTGGGGAGGCACATAATGAGATATACACATATAACCTAACGTAGTACCCCCGTGTAGAACTGCACCCTTCTAAACTTTCTATGACTAAGGACCCAGGGTGGATTGACACCCAAGACTTGACGAGACAGACTTTACCCTGACCCTTATGCAAACAACATCCGTACACATACAAAGTCCAAGGGGGATCACGAAATATTTTGACGTCGAAAAATATGGGGTCTGAAAAGTTTTATTCATTCAAGACCTCTTGTACAATATTTACAAGTGTAGAAACGAGTACCAACAAGAAATTGATCTTTCTGGGAAGGATGATATGTCGACACTTTTAAGTAGATAGGACGTTCCGACTCGACTTTATAGTAGAAGAGACAATAATGAAGGAACAAGAGAGGACACTATTAGGACGTGTTGAAATAATAATGTCAACTGGGAACTTGTTGAACCCCTAATCCCCGTGGTTGGGGTATCGTCAGTCTTTAGACTCTTATTGAAATGTCAATCGGGGTGGATAGACATCAGGAGTCTAAGTTGGTTGTAAACTAGGACGTCATGACGTCATAAATAACTTTTTTTAGGTCTACACTCACCTGTGTGTGACAAGTTTAGGTACAACAAGTTCCCAGTTAACATGAAATAACAATTATGAAATCTTAGTCAAAGGACAAAAAACACACACAGGATCAGTAAACGGAAGTAGAAAGTGGTCGAAGGATTCCGGATACGGATCCTACTGGATAAGAAATAAAGACATATAGACTTTGTCAACACAACGAGACTCGTGTCATCCATTGGTCAGTGACAGACATCATACTTATTTACTTGAGTGATTATTTACGATGATTAAAGAAAAAGAGATTCACCCAAAATTTTTTGACCTGATAACAACGAAATGTTAAACTATTCGAACAAACAAAATAGGTCACGAGAGGTGGTCTATTTTTCAGTATTCTTTTAATAATCGAAATGTTACATTTTGATTACCGTCTAAAATGAGACCTTAACCCATAGAAATTGTACTATGTTCTTGTTATAAGAAGGGTGAGATAAAGGGTGAATCTTGAAATTTGTACATTTTTAAAAAGGATATCTTCCACAAACTATTATCCTTCTCTTATATCACTTCCGTAGTATTGTTAAACACTATTACTGTTTAAAAAGAAAAACGTAACGTAAAAGTTCCGTCTCACACCTACCAAGTTAAGAATTTCTACTTACCTAAAGGGTCGTAGGTGAACATATAGGAACCAATAGGAAGGGTAGTTCTTGACTAAGGAAAATCCCCCCTATACAATTCCACCTTTAGATAATCGACTCGATTATTATTCGACACGAAAAGACCCAGTCACTTATTGTCTTTGTCAAGAACTTTATTAATGTAGTCGATTCTAGGTCAAAGGCTCATCCCTAGTTCTCAGGCTGAATAGGAAACAGTCAGAAGAGTTTTGATGATTTTGAAGATCTCTACCTCATTAACGGAGAATTTATTATCGAGGTTTCGGAAAAGACTTGGTCTCGTCCGTCATTGCCCCTAACCGTCCCCTTCCTGACTACAGACGCGTACTCCCCTTTTTACTGAGACGGAACTTTTTTGTCTACTCGGAAACCTACACCTTTAAATGTTCTGAGTCTCTCGGGACTTTGTAGAAATCTTCGACTCGGGTCGACTTATTACCCTCCGACACACGACCGAACCGTATCCTCGGACAGACCGTGTTTGAGGTGACATTTGTTGAGAAGTTTGTAAACGTAGACGTATGTACTGTGACTAAGAGTTCTACAGGTTAATTTGTGAAAAGTTATTTTCTTTGCAAACGAAGGAGTCAACTGGACCCCAGTCGGACCGGACAGACCACCCCTTCCTCAACGTCGACAACTTACGGGAAGCAAAGACCTGGGTCAGTACAGGACACCAATCCTGAGTCACGAAAGTAACGGTGCCGGTCCCAAGACAGGGACTAGTCCCTTGATTCTACGTGTTCGGCTCACCACGTCGATTTTTTTTTCTTTTTTTCTCAGAAGAACTTTCGACACCTTTGACCCGGTTGGACACCCGGTACCCTAATCCAATCCATTGATCTCCCTTTGTGACTCCGGCACTCACGAAAAGTTTGAGTTCTTTTGGATGAGTCACGACATAACAAAACAGGAAACTCGAACTTTTTAACATATTCACTATTATCATCGACTCTTTCACTTTTTCCCGTCACGACTAAAAATTTTTTTATAATAAGAGAACTCTTGATATTCTCTTGATATATATTAAGTCAAAAAGTTGTAAAGTCGTTTATATATAACTTATTGACAATTACCACACATTCATACACACCGACATCACATACGTAAAGGGACAGACACGACTGTCTGTATCTTGACGAGTTTAACACTGACCATATCGTTACTTCGAAGACCTGTGTACTGTGTCTACGTGTTTCCCTCTCTCCTTCCCTTATTCTCTCTTCTTAGTTTAAATCTAATAAGAAATCTTTTCACCCGTACATATTCCTTCACTTTTCGTTCGCTGGAACTCATTTAAAAAGTCACGATAATCGAGTCAAAGTCTCTTTCGTTACCGTTGGGTGAGGTCATGAGAACGGACCTTTTAGGGTACCTACCTCCTCGGACCATCCGACGCCAGGTACCCCAGCGATTCTCAACCTGTACTGACTCGCTGAAGTGAAAGTGAAAAGTGAAAGGACGGAACCTCTTCCTTTACCGTTGAGTGAGGTCATGAGAACGTACCTCTTAGGGTCCCAGCCGTCTCGGACCACCCGACGGTAGATACCCTAACGTCTCAGACTGTACTGACTTCACTGAATCGTCGTCGTCGTCGTTGTTGAAGTCATAGGATCAGACATTTTATCCCTTATATTATAGTTCTTGTAGTTTCAAATAACAGTCTTAATTAATTTTACTAGATATATTTGACGAATGTCCGAAAGGTCCACCGAGTAACTATTTCTTAGGAAGAGGTTTACGTCCTCTACACCCAAGTTAGGGACTCAGTCCTTCTAGGGTACCTCCTCCTTTACCGTTGGGTGAGGTCATAAGAACCGACCTTATAAGGTATCTGTCTCCTCGGACCACCAAATATCAGGTACCCCAACGTTTCTCAGTCTGTGTGACTTCGTTAACTCGTGCATACGTTTGACAAGTGTCACCGTGAACGGTGTAACACTTACGAGTCAGTTACAATCGTTTACTACTTTATAACTATTGAAAAACCTGTCTCTTCTAACTTCGTAAGGATATACCACTTCCCTTCCTCGGTTCTTCTCCCTTTTTTGACCTATCGACCACACACCGACATGGTGTAACTCAGGTAGAACAGTCGAGATAAAATCTAGGTGTCAAGATTGGGGATGGGGAGAAAGACACTCCGACTCGAAATCGAATTAACTGTTCCTTAAGTGAGTTCGGTCTATACAAGGGGTAGTTGCAAATGGGTACAGAAGACCATACTTTTGACCTTCGGACGGAATACGAATGTGTCTACCAATGACCAGTACTCTAGGGGCCCCTCCCTTTTTTAGGGGGTAGGGGTGACCACACCAGTACGAAGAGTGAACTATCAACCTAAGACAAAAATCGAAACCGGGGAAATCTAGGGGGCATGGGGAAAGGTACCACGTTTCATGTTGACGTTTACGGAGGTCTAGTAGGGTAGACGGACTAGGAAGGACACACATCCAATGTGTATCATTGGAAGTATTAACGTGAATTACCGTAACGGACGAAACAAAAGACCAGAGTTTCAAGGACCAGTCAAACCTCCTATAAGAAGTCACAGAGACGGAGAGTCATTAACGATGTTATACCTATCTCTTAAACCGAAACCTTTCCTCCCACGTGTTAAGAAAGGGACTCTACCCTCGACTCTTCTCAACACATCTATTTCCCTATCTTTTCAAAACCCAACTCCTACTTCTTTCGGTTCAGTAGAGTACCAGTATTATAGTATAAGAGTCAATACATCTTCTCCTCTTGAAAACGACTCGTACTCCCCTCATCTCCAACTTAGACCCCGAATTCCTCTCACCTTTTTGAAACATCGTCGACGACACCCCTTAAACTATCCTCAGTCAACTTCTATTTATATTCCCAACGACTCGTTACGTTCCCTGGGTCGACTCTAGTCTGTCGGAATCAAGTATCATCTCTATAAACGGTACCAATTCTTTTACAACTACTATTATAGTACCTCGTGCACGTTAAAACTTCTTAACCGTCGAATCTACTTCTCCTTTCCGTTTCCACAATATTCCACGATTACTTTCGTAAGAACCTTAGCAATTGGTAGTCCACTACAACACTCGGTTCTAATTAGACTTTACCATTCAACCCATCTGTCTTTATGTCAGTCTGACCTCCGTTCCTCTAGGAACCTGACCTCCGTTCCTCTGGAAACCTGACGTTCCTCTAGGTTGGTCAGGTAAGACTTCCTCTAGTCGGGACCCTAAAGAAACCTTCCTTACTACGACTTCGACTTTGAGGTCATGACACCGGTGGAGTACACTTCTCAACTGAGTAACCTTTTCTGAGACTACGACCCTCCCTAATCCCCGTCCTCCTCTTCCCCTGCTGTCTCCTACTCTACCGATCTACCGTAGTGACTGAGGTACCTGCACTCAGACTCACTTGAGGTCCTCAACCACTACCTGTCCCTCCGGACCGTACGACGTTAAGTACCCCAGCGTTTCTCAACCTGTACTGACTCACTGACTTGACTCTTGACTCCTTCGTTCCTTCACAGAATCAATCGAGGTCGACGACATTGTTTCACGGTATCTCTCCCACCGAATACGTACCGTCTTTAAATGAAGAGTGTCAGACCTCCGATCTTCAGACTCTAGTTCCACGGTCTTACCAGTCCAAGACGACTCCTGGGAGAAGACCCAACATCTGACGGTGACAGAGCATCATAGGAGTGTACCGTTTTTATCTTCCACGGGGAGAATGTTCCCTTGTTTAGGGTAAGTACTCCTGATATAGGAATACTGGATTAATTGATAGTTTCCGGGGTGAACGACTATGACAGTGTAATAATACCACCATAATATACGTAAAATACCACTATGTAAGTCAGATAACGTCCTCCGAGAAGTGAATCGACCGTAGTCAGATCGACGATGAGACGGTGTGTACACAACTCACCACCCCTATGTTCCTACTTCTTTTGTGTTAAGAGAAATTTTCGAGTTTTCGCAAATAACTCGAAGACGACATATGACCCGTCTAGTATGTATCCTGTAACTAAAAAGGGAACTTTTCGAAATTCTGACCACTGTAATAGATCTATTAAAACTAAGTCTTAAAACTAAGTCTTTACCATTTGAAGTTTCCCCTATTCGTCTCCCACGATCTTTTAACATCTTCTTATGTACATTGTGTAAGACACTCTTCTCCTTGGTCCAGTCCTTTTCGTGGGCCCTTTTTTGACACGGACTCAACTGAGTTTTTCTGACTTCCTCTCACTTCCACCTCTTTTTCGTCTCACTCCCTTAACGTCTATTCTTTTCCAAAGTCTCTCTTCCACTAGAAACTCTACACACTACATACTATGATGACGATTTCATCTTTTTATTTTCTGGTCTTAATGTCACCACTGTAAAAACAACCGTCCCTCTTTTCCTTCCCTACAGTCTCCTATCTTACTATTCTAAATCACTGTAACTTATACACCCTCTTACTTATCTACTTCTGACTTACTATCCTGTTAATACAAATGTAATTGTCTTTCTCCGTTTAGGAGAAAGACCCAATCTCTTCTAAGATCCCTTCCACTACTCAAACCTCTAAAACTTAGTCTTGTAGACCAATCTTCACTTTCGCTACACTGATTTTACTATGATTTGGTTTTCCTCTCTAGACATTGAAAGCATTGACCTTTCACGTCTCTATGAAAACCATAGAGACTATGTACCGCAATCAGTACCGTCCTAAGTCCAATGTTTACTACACTATACCTGGTCAGAGATCGGGACAACAGAGACAGAAAGCCGAATCGAACAGGTCAAATCGAAGTAAAACGTCTGTCCAAGAGTCATATGTTATCCGTTTTACCCATGGACATCGATATCTAAGGGTGGGACTGTAAGGGTCACCTGTGTTGCAAAGAAAAAAGAGTCAACATATGCACTTCTGAAATAAAATGGAAAAGAGTTAATATTAAAATTTTTACATTTAATAAAGTTTACAAGTCATAAGTCACATCAGACTAACTCCCTGTTGATATTAACAGAAGGTTAGTAAACTTCAATTTCTGTAAACATAAAAGGTTTAAATAAAATAAAGGTAGTTAGATCCTTTGAAAATTTGTAGAAAGATGATTCAAAGAACTTAAAAATGGGGAACTAAATAAATACGACAAGATTAGTGTGGAGTGTAGTCTAAAAAGACAATTAAAAGGGATTAGTCTTCTGAGTTCTTTTAGGAGGGAAATTTTATTAACGTAAATGTAACAGTAACGTAAATAACGTTAGTCACGTTAATTTTTCATTAAGTTGGTTATAATAAACTCGTAGAAAAAATAAAATCTGACTTTATACCTCCTTTAGTTTTATGTATCAATGTATTTTATTGCGACAGACAAAAGTTCTGTCAGTGCCAGATCACAGTCTCTGTTTGTAGGCTTGTATTGTGAGCCTACTAGTCGTCACTAGGAGTCCTCCTTATACTCGTCTCCCGAGGCTACGGGTGTCTCGACTCTCCGAGCGAAGACCGGGTTCTCGCTCCGGGGTTCCCGACGCGTTTCTATCCCATTTCCGTTACGTCCCCGGTCAACCACACGTCCTAATCTCTCTCTTCCTTCTTCCCTTCCGACGGGTGGTTCAAGATTCTTAAATATACACCTTCCTATCACACAAGATAGTACTTACCCTTAGATCTTTCTGTAATTCCTCTTCTCCAACACTTAAATCAATCCGAAACTTCCATAGGTGTTCAACTCTACGGAGGGTCCACGCAAACCTTACATCCAGACCAGGTTCTTTTGTTTGTGTCCCAAACCCTAATCCACGTTTCTCTGTAACTTATACCAATTCAACCCACTCTTTTCGTAAACCCATCCTCTTATTATCGTCGTTTGAGTCATCTAGAATCTCCCTAGATTACAGTCGTGTTTTCCTTGTAAATCTTTTGTTTAGGGTCACTATCTACGCACAGACTCAAGGGTAGAAAATTAACGTTCCTCTCCGAGAAGAAGGAGGGAGGGAAGGAAGGAAGGAAATAAAAATGTGAATTTTTTATTTAACAAGTGGGTAAAGAGGGTCAGAATTTGGGAACGGACATAGACACTCGGACAAAAGAAAAATCGAATTAAAAAATTCTAAGGTGAATTTTTTAATTCACCTTACCGTAAATAGAAACAGACTGAATAAAGTGAACCGTATTACGGGAGTAAAAACAGATTTAAAGATTAACATATAAAGACAATACAAAGAGTGGGATCTCTTCACCGACAGACATCCCTACAGGATACACAAAGTCGTCATATGAGGAGAGAGTTGGGTTTCCGGTCCCTGGTCGACCAAGGTCCCATCCAAGACGAAACACAAACACTTGAACCAAGAGGTCGTACGACTTAACGTCGAATGAACGAAGACCACAGACCGAAGGACCACCCTCCCCGGTCAGGAACGGGTGATCACCCGTCTGGACCCGGACCCACGAGACCACCTGTCCCGGTGTAGTTCCTCACACAGATCTCCACTGACACTCAAGTCTTTCAGAAAACCATCGGACAGACGACTATTCACCCAGACACAAGGTCGTGACAACCAACAAACCGGACTCCGTAGGGTCGTGACCTTGGATGTCCACAAGTAACCCCGGTCCAGAACCACGTTTTTACGACCGGAGGACTATGGAGGTGGTGGTCACAAGAACAGGTATTCACTCAGTATCGGTAGGGGACGGAGGGGTCCTTTGGACGATTCTGGTCGTCCATCCAGACCGGATCCGAACAAACTTCAGGACCCAGGACCAAGGGTACTCTGGAACACACGCGAGAGGTTCTCACCTCAGAGATACAGGGGGTCAGGACACCTAGAGGACGTGAGCACGGGACGATCGGAAGTTACGGTTTACGGAGTCCCCGACGAGGAAGACTACGGTCTGGGGGACTGTTCCCTCGGACAGTACCCTGAGTCTCGAGAGTGAGGATACCCTCTTGAAGATACTATATTAATAAGAGGTCAAATACCCAGACGGGACCCCTCTACCCCCCTACCTTAAACTAATATAGTGATCACGTAACGAGATGCCTCTTCCGTTACCGTGGGGTGAGGTCATGAGAACGGACCTTTTAGGGTACCTACCTCTTCGGACCATCCGATGTCAGGTACCCCAGCGCTTCTCAGTCTGTCCTGACTCACTGAAGTGAAAGTGAAAAGTGAGAGTACGTAACCTCTTCCTTTACCGTTGGGTGAGGTCACAAGAACGGAGTTCTTAAGGTCCCTGTCTCCTCGGACCACCCGACGACAGTTACCTCAGCGTACCCCAACCTGTACTAACATCACTAAATCGTCGTCGTCGTAACGAGATTGGGAGAACAACACAAGGAAGAATACAGAAATCTATATATTATAGGAAAAACCATCCAGAAGCAGAAAAAACAGTCACCAACAAGTCGTCAATCAACACTAAACCACACGAGTTCTCACTTCCACTCGAGTTTCAGGATGAGGTGGTAAAAAAGGAAGACTGTTAAACCATATTACGGGAACTTCTGGTACGTAAAACAACTTTTACGATTCTAAAGTGAGAAAAAAAAAATTACCGACCTCATAAGGTAACGCATATATAACGTCAAAGAAACAGGTAAATGGGTACCTATCTGTCAACAACGGTCATATAACCGATTATATTTATTACGACGTTACTCACGTATTAATTCACAAAACAAAAGAAGTTTATTTATGAGTCTTCACCTTAACGACCTAGTATACTAAACAAAATAAAAATTAAAAAACTCCTTGGATAAACGGTATCCAAGTCGTTACCTTACGTCGTTACACGTAAGGAGAGTCGTCACGTGTGTCCAAAGGAAAAGAGGTGTAGGAACGATTGTGAACAGTAAGATCAACAAAACTATCGTCGATAAGATTGTCCGTGCTCCACCATAGAGTAATACCGAAACTAAACGTAAAGGGACTACTAATCATATTTTCGTTTTTGTTGTGGGGTAACACCTACACTGCACAACCTTCACTTCAGCCTACGACACTTCTCGTTATAACGTGTCCTTGGACCTTACAATCCAGTTTCTTAGTTCCGTTCAACCTTCACCAGTTTGTCCTCTACCGTTCTCACTCGTAGTTGTAAAATCCTTAGTCACTTGAGTTTACCCGGCCTTACCCACTTAAATTGAGTCTACTGGTAATATAGATAATGGCACCCGTTCTTAGAGTATCTTCTTTACCGCATCGGGAGTATCAGTTGCTTTCTCAAGTTTTACGTCATGAACCTACGTTAGAGTTCTTACTGTCTTTCTAGAGACAAGTAAAGGTTCCGTTTGCTAAGTCATAGTGTCAATAGGTTCAGATACGGGGTTGGTCATTACGACTTCTTCGACTTCAACTTGCCAAGATACTTCTGGATGTTCTGGAAGATCTTGATTGTGTGTTTCTTCTACAGGAAAAGTAATGTCTCCTGAGCTTACGTTTTCATCCTTCAGTTCTCTATGGACCTCATTGTCCGTTCAAACCGGAACCTCATATTTCGCTTCGTCCAGTTTCCGATTGTCTCAGGACGGTTCTCTTGTGTGACCAGTATCGTTTGTGGGAGAAGGTTGTTGTGTTCTTTTCTGAGATGTGTATCTGTAGTGGTCTACCAGTTATGGCTTTAGTCTAACTAATATAAGAAACGTCGGTTTCTACCTCTTCGAGATATGACAGTCGTTTTTATTCTGACTGACACCGAGTCTAGTACTTGAGGAATAACGGTTTAAGTCTGAATTTAACTTCTTTCATCCCTGTCGGTGATCTGGTAAGTCCATACTGGATTTATTTTAGGGAATATTAATATGTCACCTTCATTGTTTATCTAAGTTCCCTAATCTAGACTATCTATCTCAACCGCCCCAGGTCTGGACTACCTAGGTCCCATTAAGCTTCCCCTCTGTCTTAGCCGTAGGATCCTTTTTTGAATAAATTAATGTCCATATATCTCTCTAATCTTTGTCTATCACATCATCCTTTATAATCATCTCTTTTTCTACGACTTATTGAACCAAATACACCCTATGGTTATTTTAAGGTTCTGTTCCTTAAATGTGGTAGATGTAACCCGGTGACCGCGGTGAACTTATAACCCTCCACGGGGAGGAACCCGAGGAAAAGCGTACCTTGAATTTTCGGCCCCGTTCATTCATCTGTGCCGCCCGTCGGTGCGAGGTCTATCCTTAAGTCGGTCTTTTTACCCCTCGTTCTTCCTTTACTGTGTCCCCTTAGTCAGAAAGGTCTTTGACTAGACTAAAGAAAGAAAAAATCCAAACGAATATATGGAAAACAATATGTATCCCTACTTATGTCTCAGTGCACCCTCAGTCGTCAGGACTGGAAATAGTTTTAGTCCACGAAGTGTATTTACATATTTTTTTCCAGAATCCCCAAAATGTAGTAGAAGACCGGTACTCCGGACAAATGTAAAATACTAGGAAAGAAAGACTATTGGTTTTTTGAATAAAAAAGGTTCCCACAAAAAAGAATTTGGTCCGCGGTGGGAGACTTCCATCGTCTATTTCAACGTAAGGATATCCCACTCCCACATCACCCAATGTTGATTCTTTCCCTAAATAAATCGGATTCCAATTGTACTAATTAGAATTTCCAATTATGAATAAAGAGGATATACGATCAATATAAGTAATATTCCCGTCCCTTATACCTCTAAATCGTCGTTTGTAGTCGGGTTGTTTACTTTTGGGAAGTGGTTACAAGGGGAGTTCTAGATAAATCAGAATTCTATCACTATTTCAATGTAAAAACGTATCGTTCCTGTGTCACTAAATATTGTTTCATGTCACTAGAAATTTTTTTCTCTTTTAAGTAATTGAGTTTTCCAAATCATAACGATTGTAGTTTTTGATGATATAAAGGAAAAGATATAAGGTTTATGTAATTATATAAAGGTCCACGGATTCCTATGCCTCCGGACCGCCGTTGGTAACTGAGTTGTTACTCTTTTCGAGATACGATTAATTCTAAAAGTTTTATGAGGTTTGAGAGACACGACAAATACCAACTCTCCATCATTTGTTAGTATACGTATCACCGTCCTCATACCTATTAGGACAGTGTGTTTGATCAGACGGTCGTCTCTCCAAACTGGACTCTGTGGGAACAGTACGGGTCCTTAAAAATAACTGACCTCGACGTTCAAATGTGGAAGAGGCTCTCTTGACCACCCCTTGTCGGGGAGTATTTCAGTCTCCACATCCACTCTCGTACTTTGTCATTTCATCCATCTGAGACCAAAACCCTCATCTACGAGCCCTTGTCCCCCACAGGACTCCAAGCTAGGGCGGAAACGCATACGACTTCGGAGGAAGGAGTACTGGAAACGGTACCCACCTCAAGGAGTGCGACCGAGGGTCGTGTCTTACGGACTTCTTGATACCTACCTCCAACCACTACAACATGTCCTCCGTCCCTAGTTCTGGTAGACGTTCCTTTTCTTTACGTTTTTCCGTTTGACCAACATACTCCTCCGGAATGTTTATCGACTCTTTTCTTCTCTTCGTTTTCCGTTTCCTCTTTTCCTTTCTATATAGATAAACTTCCGTCTCAAGGTTTCTTATAGTTCCTCTCTATTCATTCGGACGGAGTCACTAGTAACGTTTCTTTATCGTCTTTTGTTATCATACCCTTTCTGATCTCTACGGAAGTTCTTTTGATCTCTATGGTCGCCTTATAAAGGACGTTTCTACACGTGTTATTTCCTGTCTTTACCATACCTGGATTGTCTTCGTCTTCTATAATTCTTCTCCACCGTTCTTATATATTTGTTTGATATGTCTTTTCTAGAAGCACTGGGTCTATTGGTGTTACCACACGGGTGAGTGGATCTCGGTCTGTAGGTCCTTACACTTCAGTTCACCTGGAATACTTCGTAGTGATACTTATTTCGATCACCTTCACTACCTTAAGGTCAACTCGATAAAGTTTAGGATTTTCTACTACGACACTTTCACGACGTGAGTTATACGGTCGTTTAAACCTTTTGAGTCGTCACCGGTGTCCGGACCTTTTCCAGTCAAAAGCAAGGTTAGGGATTCTTTCCGTTATGGTTTCTTATAAGTTTCATGGTGTGTAAACGTGAGTAGAGTGTACGATCGTTTCATTACGAGTTTTAAGAGGTTCGGTCCGAAGTTATCGTATACCTTACACTTGAAGGTCTATAAGTTCGACCAAAATCTTTTCCGTCTCCTTGGTCTCTAGTTTAACGGTTGTAGGCAACCTAGTAACTTTTTCGTTCTCTCAAGGCCTTTTTGTAGGAAGACGAAATAACTGATACGGTTTCGGAAACTGACACACCTAGTGTTATTTGACACCTTTTAAGACTTTCTCTACTCTTATGGTCTCGTGGACTGGACAGAGGACTCTTTAGACATACGTCTAGTTCTACTTTGTCAATCTTGACCTGTACCTTGTTGTCCAAGGTTTAGTACTTTCCTCATACAGTTACGACATATAACAGTGGGACGAATAAATTGAATATACGTCTCATGTAGTACACTTTACTGTCGACCTACTTCGTGTTCGACCTTAGTTCTAACGGGTCTTCTTTATAGTCATTGGAGTCTATACGTCTACTATGGTGGGAATACCGTCTTTCGTTTCTCCTTCATCTCGGAGAACTACTTTCATTTTCTTCTCTCACTTTTCGACCGAATTTTGAGTTGTAAGTCTTTTGATTCTAGTACCGAAGGTCAGAGCAGTGAAGTACCGTTTATCTACCCCTTTGTTACCTTTGTCACTCTCTGATAAAAACCCCCGAGGTTTTAGGGACGTCCACCACTGATGTCGGTACTTTAATTTTCTGCGAACAAGGAACCTTCTTTTAGATACTGGTTGGATTCGCCATATAATTTTTCGTCTCTGTAATGAAACGGTTGTTTCAAGGTAGATCAGTCTCGATACCAAAGAGGTCACCAGCACATACCTAAACTCTCAACCTGATATTTCTTTCGGTTTGTGACTCTCTAGCTACGAAAACTTGACACCACAACCTCTTCTGAGAACTCTCAAGGAACCTGACGTTCCTCTAGGTTGGTCAGATAGGATTTCCTTTAGTCAGGACTTATAAGTAACCTTCCTGATTACGACTTCGACTTCGAGGTCATGAAACCGGTGAACTACGCTACTTGACTGAGTAACCTTTTCTACGACTACGACCCTTCCTATCTTCTTTCCTCTTCTTCCCCTACTGTCTCCTACTCTACCAACCTACCGTAGTGACTGAGTTACCTATACTCAAACTCATTCGAGGTCCTCAACCACTACCTATCCCGTCGGACCGTACGACGTCATGTACCCCAGCGTTTCTCGACCTGTACTGACTCACTGACTTGACTTGACTACTAACTATTACATCTCGTAGAAAAACACATGGATATCCGACTTGACACCGGTGAAGTACACTTCTCAACTGAGTAACCTTTTCTGAGACTACGACCCCCCCTAACCCCCGTCCTCCTCTTCCCCTGTTGTCTCCTACTCTACCGACCTACCGTAGTGTCTGAGCTACCTGTACTCAGACTCACTTAAGGCCCTCTACCACTACCTGTCCCCCCGGACCTCACGACGCTAAGTACCCCAGAGTTTCTCAGCCTGTGCTGACTCACTGACTTGACTTGACTTGACTTGACTATCCGACTAGACACCACAACCTCTTCTGAGAACTCTCAGGGAACCTAACGTTCCTCTAGGTTGGTCAGGTAAGATATCCTCAAGTCAGGACCCACAAGAAACCTTCCTTACTACGATTTCAGGTCATGAAACCGGTGGAGTACTCTTCTCAACTGAGTAACCTTTTCTGAGACTACGATCCTCCCTAACCCCCGTCCTCCTCTTCCCTTGTTGTCTCCTACTCTACCGACCTACCGTAGTGGTTGAACTACCTGCACTCAGACTCACTTGAGACCCTCAACCACTACCTGTCCCTCCGGACCGTACGACGTTAAGTACCCCAGTGTTTCTCAACCTGTGCTGACTCGCTGACTTGACTTGACTCCGAAGAACGTACAGAATAAACCTTTTATAAATAAGTCTAGAATATTGAAAAAATTAACCTTAGAAAAAAAAGTAACAATAATCCAATATACTCAATAAATATATAAAACGTATAAATCGGGATACTAAACGTTAATAAAAGAGGATAAGTCATCTATCTTAAAAGTAAAACAACTACTATCAAGATCACAATTAAAAAACCCCTCTGACAAAAGGTGTCACCCACGTGGTCACACGTAGACATGAAACGACATATCTTCGAAAGTCAAAATATATCAGGGTGAACAAATAAAAACGAAACCACAGTCTAAGCTTTTTAGTAACGATTCTGAATCCGGCTCCTCGAATGACAGATACAAAAGGAAATCCTAAAATACTAAAGTTCATAATATATGTTCAAAAATTAAATAAAACCCATTAAGAAAAACACACCACTTCTATCACCAAGTCAAAGTAAGAAAAGTACACCGACAGGATAGAAGGGTTGCGGTAAATAATTTCTTTGACAGGAAAGGAGTAACATATAAAAACTGAGAAAACAATATTTAATTACTAGTACATACGGACCCAACTAAAGACTCGAGGGATAAGACAAGGTAACTAGATACACAGACAAAAATACGTTTACGGTGTGACAAAATTAATGATATCAAAATATCATACCAAACTTTAGTTCCTCGTACTACGGTCCAAACAAGAAGTAAGAGTTCTAAAGACACCGATAAACCACAGAAAACACCAAGACATGTTTAAAATCCTAGTAAACAAGATAAAGACACTTTCTATGGGAACTTTAAAACCATCCCTAATGTGACTTAGACAAATAACGAAAGTCATCGTACTTGTAAGATTATCTTAATTAAGAAACTAACGTACTTGTGTCTTATAGATAATAAACATAGAAAGAATCAAAGAAAGTAATTACAGAATATAAAAGTCACGTATACAGAAAGTAGAGGAACCAATCTAAACAAAGATCCGTAAGATAAGAAAAACTACGTCAACATTCACCCTATAGAAAGACTATAAAGTAATAATCACATATCTTTATACCATCTAAACACACACAACTAAAATATAAAATGTTTAAATGACACAAACAAATAAGATCGGCAACCAAACTACCTCAGAAATGTTAAAAGATATATAGATGTTTCTCACTGTCAAAATGATGAAAAAAAGATTAAACTTACGAAAAATAAAGAAAAAGAACGGAATAAAGACACTCATCCTGACGGTCATTATTAAAAATGAACGTTGTAGACATACAAAATTTTAGACAAAATAATAATAAGCCCATACCACTCCGGTTGTCTAGTCCTTTACTAACGGTCACTTAACACAACGAGTGTCAAGGGTCCTCCCTTACACGGTTACGACGAGTACCAAGGGTCTTCCTTCCCGTACGGTACGGTACGTACCAGTGTATCCCTTCGTAGTCCTAACCAATGCTCCATTTTCCTTACTCCCCCTTTGTACCCGTTTTCTGAACTAACATCAAAACCGTCCTTTCTTACCCAATCTGACCCATCCGTCCGAATCACAACCGATTATACTTATTAAAGTTACCTGAGAGTCTATAACCTTGACAGGGTTCAACAAACCATGGACCGGGACCCAACTAATCCCGTCCCTTTTTAACCAAACCGAACACTCTCAATCTATTTCCTTCACTAACTTGTCATACCCAAAATCTAACCAACTAACATATACTTTCCCTACAAGTAATTCTTAAGTGATTGGGACCACCCGACGTCAGGTACCCCAGCGATTCTCAGTCTATGCTGACTCGCAGAAGTGAAAATGAAAAGTGAAAGTACGTAACCTCTTCCTTTACCGTTGGGTGAGGTCACAAGAACGGACCTCTTAGGGTCCCTGCCCCCTCGGACCACCCGACGGTAGATACCCCAGTGTGTCTCAACCTGTGCTGACTTCACTGAATCGTCGTCGTCGTCGTTGGGACCCTCCCCATCAAGAGGGTCAGACACTCCAGGTTCTACGGTCTCGAAGTTCTTATATCTGTTATTCTTTTATATCAACAATAAAATGTTGTAGTTATAGTCACTTCTAAGACTAACCGGAACGAACCCAGTAGGATAGAGACATCAAACCCATACCTCACACCTATCCTTACCATGACACTAACTGTCGGTCAGATCTGGTCTCCTATTTGAATTTCGGTTTCTTTTGTTTTTCCTCCTTCGAGACGACCCTTCGGTCCTTGATATCAATGGCATCACGGGACGTTCCGCGGACGTCGGTAACACCACCTCGACTCGTTGAACGTTAAGTTTATACCGAGACCCGAAGGTCTGAAGTCTGTCCAATCCCCCAACAGAAACAGAATCGTCGAGAGCAACGTGTTGTACGTGACAAGGGACCGAACTCCGGAAAGGAAATAGAACCCGAAGATATTCAGATATCTCAAGGACTTTGAGTTACTCATGTACATACAAAAGGTCAGAGAAACTGATGCATGGTTACAAGAGGAGTTACGAATGTTGTCTTTAGAATCGAAAAAGAAGAACTGCGGAAAGGAAAGGGGAGAGAGTTCAGTAGATAGAAGAAGACTTAGAGAAGATCTAAATAGGGAAAGAATACGTATAAAACGACGGCTGAAAGATCAATCCCAGAAGTAGTCAAAAGATCAGAGAAGAAAAATCAGGTAGAAAGAAGTATAACAGTCTAAATAGAGTGACCCCCTTTTAGTCGAGGATGAGGACCCCTATTTGGTGGGGGGGCTACGACCTGACCTTCTTTGTGTTCGACCTTAGTTCTAACGACCCTCTTTATAGTTATTTGAGTCTATACGTCTATTGTGGTGGGAACACCGTCTTTCACTTCTCCTTGATTTTTCGGAGAACTACTTTCATTTTCTCCTCTCACTTTTTCAACCGAATTCCGAGTTGTAAGTCTTTTGCTTCTAGTACCGTAGGCCAGGGTAGTGAGGTACCCTTTATCTACCTCTTTGTCACCTTTGTCACAGTCTGAAATAAAAAACCCCGAGGTTTTATTGACGTCTACCACTAACGTCGGTACTTTAATTATCTGCGAATGAGGAACCTTCTTTTCAATACTGGTTGGTTCTATCGTATAAGTTTTCGTCTCTGTAATGAAACGGCTGATTCTAGACTGATCAGTTCCGATACCAAAAAGGTCAGTACATACCTACACTCTCAACCTGACACTTCTTCCGACTCGTGGCTTCTTAACTACGAAAACTTGACACCACAACCTCTTCTGAGAACTCTCAGGGAACCTGACGTTCCTCTAGGTTGGTCAGGTAAGGCTTCCTCTAGTTGGGACCCTAAGAAACCTTCCTTACTAGGCTTTCGACTTCGAGGTCATGAAACCGGTGGAGTACACTTCTGAATTGAATAACCTTTTCTGAAACTACGACCCTCCCTAGCTCCCGTCCTCTTCTTCCCCTGCTGGCTCCTACTCTACCGACCTACTGTAGTGACTGAGCTACTTGCGCTCAGACTCACTTGAGGCCCTCAACCACTACCTGACCCTCCGAACCTCACGACGCTAAGTACCCCAACGTTTCTCAACCTGTGCTGACTCGCTGACTTGACTTGACTTGACTTGGTTGTTCAATGAAATTGTAAATATATCTCTCTTACTACGTTTGCGTCACGTTCCCACTTACAGACTTCTAACTTTAAGTTCAGTGGAGGAGACGTAAAGTAGTTTCTATAAAATACCGAATTTACTCTTTTACGAACGAACTTTTTAGAAATATTTGACATTACAAGTCTACTATCACCAAAGAAAGAAAGAGAAAGACACCACATACTTAAGATTCAGAAAAGGTTTGAGATTAAAAGTCGGAAAAGAGGAGAAAAATTCACTTAAGGAGAGACAGAGGTGTAAATCGGGTATAGAAAGACATACAACGATTTGGACTTTACGAGAAGACTGTTGATTCAGAATTGGTAAAAAAAAAAATTTCTGGACTGATTTCAGGTCGGAGAAAATACTTCAGAAAAATTATAAGTCCAGTGGGTATAAGAGAAAAAAAAGAATATGAAGTAAAAAGTGATAACTAGTAAATGAAAAATTAAAAACGAATAGAAAATCAGATATATTAACAAAATATGAAGACTCCCGTCCTTAGGATTGAAATTGATGAAAACATGACACGTATCAAGACCAGCATATCAAAATTTATTTACTGACTATTAATTAACAATTAACCCTCTTTCACGATTAGACGTTATTAACGTGAAACCTATACGAATCACTCGAAGAGAAAAGGGGTATCCTTCTTTATTAACACCTAACTAATCTGACTGTCTACGTCTTTGTCGAATCAGGTTGAATTGTTTGGGAATAACTCAAGACCTTGTATACCGTTCACGACTTATTTACAAGTAAACAAGTGAATAAGTTAGTTGTTTATAAACAACTCACAGATAAAGGGGTGTGGTACACTCAATAACATTGTGTACATATCATAATCTGTAAGTCTGTGACTCTTAGGTTCGTACTTAGACTGTACCAGGAGTAGCAGTTAAACGAAATGAAGTCACTGGTTACTACTGTGACAACCTACTAACATTCAGTAAAATCTTTTCATTTATTATACGACACCTGTGTTTTTCTTCCCTCGTTAAGTAAGACTGAATTTATCAAGTCCTTTCCTAAGTGTCTCCTCTTTTGTAAGTCTTTTTTTTACTTCACCCGTCCCTCCATCGAAACTGTGAGTACAAACGAAACACTGTCAAAACATGAAATGTGTCACACAACAATTTTTAACCGTATGACCCTCAAAGGTGAAGACCCTTCTACCTCATCTACATGAAAAAAGATAAATAGGATGATTGATGGTGATTTGTTGAATAGACAAACAGACAGATGGATGGATGGATGGATGGATGAGGTTGTTTTATTCTAAGACTTTCCACCTGTCTTCCATCCGGTCGACGTCTACAACCCTGGACTCAGGGAACCCAAAAGAAAAACACAGTACATAGAGTCTGAACCTCGACTTTTTCGACCGTTGAACCTTTACGGTCACTCATGTCTTTTGTTTGATTGATTGGTTGTCTTTGGTGGGGGGCGGGAAGGTGTCTTCAGACAAGAGAGATCAACTTCTTAGTCCTTTCTCTCTTAGATTATTCTCTCTTTTGAAAATCTTTCATTAGTGAGATAAGATCAGTTTGTAATGTCTTTTTTTACATCGGACAACACTGGGTACGGTTGTTTCTGACTCACCTACCTATGGAATCTGAAGGGAGGATTCTGACAGTGTCCTATAGGGTTGTACGGATGGTCCACCACCAGTACCTTCTGGTTTGCCTTGGTCCTGAAAGTACGCGTGGTCGGTGATTCCTCGGAGGGGTGGGACTTGAGGTAGACATCTCATGTATCTCTAGTACACCCCTCGGCCCCGACACCGGGTAAACCGTTATTACATGAGGAGGGGAAGAGACGACCGTGCCACAGTCTCCTCTATAAGACTTCCCAGTCGCGGAAGTGGTAACGGTCGTCATTACTCTGGTAGAGTGATGTATCACATCTGATACACCTTTTAGACTTTGAGGGTAGGAATAAGTCTTAAGCATCCTCTGGGGAGAGACTCACAGTCCCCTCCGGTGCACCCTTTGGACCTGACGACAGAGGTTACCGTCACAACCCGACGCCGTAGAGGTCGGGGGAAGATGACGACCCCATAGTCTTTTTTTTTTTTTTCTTGTTTGTCAATTTTGTCTTCCAAATTTTTTCTAGGTCGAGACCACCGGGTTTACCATTTCTTAGACGGACATTACGTCCTCTGGACACAAGTCAGTGACTAAGTCCTTCTAGGGGGCCTCTTCCTTTTCCGTCGGGTGAGGTCATAAGAACGGACTTCTTAAGGTACCTGTCTCCTCGGACCGTCTGATGCCAGGTGCTCCAACGTTTCTCAGCCTGTACTAACTCGCTGTCTGAAAGTGAAAGTTCCTTATTGGTCGGACCAAGGTTGTCAGAACTGTCGGTGGAGTGGGGATTTCCCTCTAATAATAATAATAATAAAAACAGTGAACCTACTATACCCTACCTTTTATTTCGGTATAAAGTCCTCGAAGGTCCCATTCCTCTACGGTCCCTTTTTTTTTGTTTACCGTGCACACCCTTCTGTGTGGGTTTACCATCTCTGTTACCGTGTACACCCTCCTGTGGGGGTTTGACGTCTCTGTCCTACTGGACTCATTTCGGTCAGTCTGTCTCGTAATGACACTACGCGACACGACACACAAATCGACGAGTCATGGTTTACCGTTTTTGTCAGATACTTTTGTTCTCTTGATGTCTGTTTACAGGGAGGAAATGTGTATCTGTCTTTTAGGAATTGTGTTATAATTGTTTATCTTAAGTCGTTGTGTCTTTTTCTTGAAATAAGGTTCCTAACGTTCTGACTAAGTCATAAACTTTTAGTTAGTCGTAACACTACCGACCTCGATAATCCTTATGTTAATATCTTCGTATGTTAAATGTCATACACGTTTGGATTTCACACTCACACGATCACCTTTCGTACACGTTCTTACAGAATCGTCTCATCTGCATTAAGAAGAAAAAGTCATAAAGATTACAAAGTAACATGTAACACTCTCGATATGTCATCACATTGCACCGTAAACATTATAATAAATCGGGAATTGAACGGTTCTTCTTATATGAGATAACCCTATATATCGAAGTGATATGATGATTGGTGACAAAACAGTATAGGTACACTTAATACATTTTGTTTTCTATTTGTTTACCAGATCGATTCCAAACCGTCGACGTCGTTCCTTGGATAGTTAAACTTCAAACAACATTACCTAACGTAAATTTTCATTAAGATTCACGAACTTTACTTATTTTTTTAGATGTTGAGTAAAGGTTTTTAACCTTCTTATATCTTTTATTTCCAGAACGGTTGAAAGGGAACTAAACAGAAATACTTCATATACCTTTAACTCGTAAAATCTAAGAAAGGATTAATAGTCAATTAAAAAGACTAGATCAATTTTGTTCCTTCAAAATTGATCTCACCATTAAGTGGTGATACTATAAATCCTTAGACCGTCTTTTTCTCTAAGTTAGTGTAGAATACCAAATTTCCTTAAGAATGTCTAAATCCACATTATCTAAAAACGAAATTATGTTGGTCTATTAACAGAAAGACAAGTTACAGGTCAACAACAACTAGTCAACGATTCAACACAGGTTAAGAAACGCTGGAACACCTGACATCGTGCGGTGGGAGGAAACAGGAGGTGACAGAGGGCCCCAAACGAGTCATAGGTTATAGTCGAAGTTAAGTCAAGTTAGCGAGTCAGTACAGGCTGAGAAACGCTGGGATACTTGACGTCGTACGGTCCGGAGGGACAGGTAGTAATTGAGGGCCTCAAGTGGGTTTGGGTACAGGTAACTCACCTACTACGGTAGGTTGGTAGAGTAGGAGACAGCAGGGGAAGAGGAGGACGGGAGTCAGAAAGGGTAGTAATCCCGGAAAAGGTCACTCAGTCGAGAAGTGTAGTCCACCGGTTATATAACCTCAAAGTCGAAGTTGTAGTCAGGAAGATTACTTGTGGGTCCTAACTAGAGGAAATCCTACCTGACCTACCTAGAAGAACGTCAGGTTCCCTGAGAGTTCTCAGAAGAGGTTGTGGTGTCAAGTTTTTGTAGTTAAGAAACCGTGAGTCGAAAGAAGTGTCAGGTTGAGAGTGTAGGTATGTACTGGTGACCTTTTTGGTATCGGAACTGATCTGTCTGGAATCAACCGTTTCATTGCAGAGACGAAAACTTATACGACAGATCCCACCAGTATTGAAAGGAAGGTTCCTCATTCACAGAAAATTAAAGCACCGACGTTAGTGGTAGACGTCACTAAAACCTCGGGTCTTTTTATTTCAGTCGGTGACAAAGGGGTAGATAAACGGTACTTCACTACTCTGACCTACGGTACTAGAATCAAAAGACTTACAACTCGGAATTCGGTTGAAAAAGTGAGAGGAAAAAGTGAAAGTGGTTCTCCGGAAAATCAAGGAGAAGTGAAAGACGGTATTCCCATCACAGTAGACGTATAGACTCCAATAACTATAAAGAGGACCGTCAGAACTAAGGTCGAACACAAAGAAGGTCGGGTCGTAAAGAGTACTACATGAGACGTATATTCAATTTATTCGTCCCACTGTTATATGTCGAAAGTGTATGAGTAAAAGGATAAACTTTGGTCAGACAACAAGGTACAGGTCAAGATTGACAACGAAGGACTGGACGTATGTCTAAAGAGTACTCCGTCCAGTCCACCAGACCATAAGGGTAGAGAAAGATACATTATTTTTACTTTGGTTCTTAGTTTTTCCTCCGTTTCATTTCGAAGTACCTGTAGACTTTGGTAAACACTTTCGACGAGATAATTTATAGTGTTTCGTCGACCAATTGTTGAGGCCTACGGAGCAGCCCTGACGTCGTGACACAGTGAGGACCTGGAACACTACTACAGGAGACCCCAGTACATAATGTGTCAGTCGAGTCACGACACATCGTCGGGATTGTGGATGGACCACGGACTATGAGAAATCCATCACCCCTATGTCGTCACTTGATTTGTCCACTTTAGAGACGGGAGTTTCTCAAAGGTAAGATCTGACCCTTATACCTGGTATTCGATTTACCTATACAATTAAAATATGATACAAATCTTCACTGTACAAGATACGTCTTTTATTTAACTCCCTCCTTCTCTTCCTGACCATCTCAGTCCCTCCGTAACCTTAAAACTTAGACCACCAGTTCCTTTTTCACTTAAAACTCGTGTTGGAACTTCCGTGACACAAGGAAGACCCATTCTCACAAGGTTTGTCACTCTTGTCAATCATGTCTTCAAGATTCCACGCCTGAAACAAGAAATCGTTCCTCTGACCCCCTCTCTCACCCTCATTCCTCCAGACTTTCATCGTCCTCGGACGTCCATAGACTCGCTCTACCTCGCGTTAAACTCCCGAAAGTCGTCCCCTTGTAGGACAAACTGTCGATTGGAACCGAACTCATGGTATAACGGAACGATCATTCCTTCGTCGAATTTATGGTGTCACTTCGTTGAATCGGTATTTTACGACAATCCCGACGTTGACCCCTTTTCCCACCAATCTGACTTTTTTTCCTTTTGGGGGTTTGGTGTGTGTGTGTTATGGGCTACTTTGAAAATTTTAATGAAAATTCTATCACCTCTACCTCCTTAACCTCTATCAGGATATTATTTTTGTTAGAACATAGAGTTTATTAACAACTTAATCTTTGTTACTTTGACTAGTGTAGATAAAATCATCCATCACGTTATTATACGGTTGGTAATGGTGCCATAGAATTTTAAAAGTTGTAACGTTTTATGGGGTTTATGGACAAAGTCCAACCTAAGGAGTGTGACCTTTTTGGACAACTTTTGGCTTTTCCAAAACTTCTCCTTCCTCGGACTCTACATCTTCCCCGGCTTTACGTACTTAAAAGACTTGAAAAACAGGAAAGAAATTACTACAATATAAATTATGTGAAAACACCAAAATACAAATAACAAATTAGTTATATGAGGAAATATAGAGTAATTTCAGTCTAGATGTACCGACCATGAAGGGACCACCAGGTGACCGATTCTGTGGTTCGAGGGTTGCGTCCCCTGAACCCAAACTAGGGACCAGACCCTTTATCTAGGGTGTACGGTGTCAACTCAAACGTACGACGTTGATTTCTAGGACGTACGACGTTTCTAGTGCTAGGGTGACGGTGTTGGTTCTGTACCACGTCGGTTTAATTTTTTTTTTTCTAGATACACCGACTTATCATAACAAAACATCAGAGATTACACATTCTGAAGTACTGGATATTGGGTTTAATCACCATGATTCCAACATTCAAAGGACTTCTTTACAAACACCTCTGCTTCTATTACTTTTTGATGGACAGAATGAACCGATTTTTAATAACGTGACCTAAGTGTAAAGAGATCTATTTTTAGACAGTCGTACAGGTACTGTCCGTGTATAAAAGCCCAACTTTGAACCGTACCGTCAAGGTTTCTTCTTTCTCTAAGTTTGTTTTACACTTCTTTTAGAATGAAAACAAACTTCTTCCTCTGTAAGGGAAACATGGGACTATGTCGATGTAGGGTGTCTTCACCCTTACAACTAAAAATAAAACAAAGATCATTTTATTCCTCACGGAAACTTTTGTCAAATAGAAGTCTACATTTCCCCCTTTTTGTGGAAAACTACAAACCGTTGTCTAAACGAATTCTTGTCTTTACCAAATCTCCCGAAAAATTTTTCTTCATCATAACAGATGAAAAAAAAGGGAGGACCAATAGTATTAGTCTAACTTTTGACTTTGTGACTATGGGAATTCCCACGTTAAATAGACCGGACAGGGACCTTGTTTTGTTCTTATGGGCGTTTCCACTGTGGGAGAAATCTTTTTATCTGTGATTCACGTATAAACAACTCTTAAATTCTTCTATGTACTGTCTATTTTCTTTCGTATATTTTTTCCGAAATTTAAAAATATCAAAAACTCCGTTATACACGTTCACCTTGTGGTGAGTTTTTTCTCATACATCACTTTACAGTCTAAGGGAGAAGGAAGACGGGACTCGATGACCCAATGAGAAGTGTCTCCGTTGGCGACGAGCGTCTCCTTGGGGAACAATAGTACAGAACCCATAAGAAGTCCTCTGTCAAGAAGAAAAAAAAAAAAACAATTTACCATCAAATAATACGTAAAATAAGACACGGAGTAAAAAAAAAGACTGTAAAGTAGAAGTCCGACTAGTTACAAACAAGTCTCTCTCGTGAAGTAAGAAAAATTATCAAAGTACAAAATGGACTTGTCTACATGGTATTACATGAATCAGAGGATATGTGTCCGTAAGTCCGAAAAGATGTGAAAATGACAATATTTGATGTATTGTCATTTATAGGAACACCTGAAGGGACCACCGAGTCTACCATTTCTTAGAGGAAGTTACGTCCTCTGGGTTCAAGTTAGAGACCCAGACTTTCTAAGGGACCTCTTCCTTTACCGTTGGGTGAGGTCATAAGAACGGCCCTCTTGAGGTGCCTGTATCCTCGGACCGGTATGCCAGTGTTTCTCAGTCTGGGCTTACTTACTGATTGTGTGTGTGTGTGTGTGTGTGTGTGTGTGTATATATGGGAACACACATCCAGAAAAACGAACTCATATAAACATCCTATTAAAGATCTTCTCCTTAAGAATACAATTTTTCACGTACGAGAAATATCTTTAACATGTGGGGGTCGTCGTTATCTATTGACACGGATAAAGGGATAGGGGAACAATGGTGGTACATTTTTGGAATTCTATAAACCGTCAGACTACCTCCCTTTAACATGGGACATAACCAAAAATAGAGTAACATTTACTACAACTTGTAAAAAAGGTTTGAAATTTTCACTAAACATAAAAGACACTAGACAGGTAAGTACAGAAAATTAAGAAAAATTTTCGTAATAATGTTTGTTTTACTTTCCTGTCAGATGTCTTACCCTCTGTTATAAACGTTTATCACATGGACAGTTTCCTACTTAGAGGTTTTATAAGTTTGTCGAGTATGTCGAGTCACAGTTTTTCTCGTTCGTTAGGTTATTTTTTTTTTTTTTTTTTTTTTGTCCGTCTTCTAGACTTATCTGTAAAGAGGTTTCTTCTATACATGTACCGGTTTTTCGTGTACTTTTTTATGAGTCGTAGTGATACATAATCTCTTTACGTCCAGTCTTACTGTTACCCCTTAGTGGAGTGTGACCAGACTTACCGGTAGTAGTTTTGCAGATGTTTGTCATTTACGACCTCTCCCACACCTCTTTTCCCTTGGGAGGAAATAACAATCGTCTTTACTTTTAACCATGTTGGCAACACCTCTTGTCTTACCAAGGAATTTTTCCTTGTCTCCAAGGAATTTTTTGATTTTGATCTTGGTGGTATACTAGGTCGTTAGGACAAGGACCCGTAAATGGACCTCTTTCGGTACTAGGTCGTCTTATGTACTTGGGGTCACAAATAATGTCGTGATAAATGTTATCGGTTCTGTACTTTCACTTCAACGAGTCAGCACAGACTGAGAAACGCTGGGGCACCTGACATCGGGTGGTCCGAGGAGGCAGGTACTCTAAGAGGTCCGTTCTTTTGCCCTCACCCAACGGTAAAGAAAGAGGTTCTCTAGAAGGGCTGGGTCCCTAGCTTGGGTCCAGAGGACGTAACGTCCGTCTCCGAAATTGGAGACTCGGTGGTCCCTTAGGGAACCTTCGTCAGATTTACAGACAGTAGTCTCCTTGTCTATTTTTTCTATACCATGGAAATATGTTATTTGATAAAGAGTCGGTATTTTTTTCTTACTTTATTACGATAAATATCGTTGTACCTACCTTGGATTTCTAACAGTATGATTCACTTCATTCTGTCTGTTTATGGTATACTATAGTGAGTGTACACCTTAGATCAATTTCTTTTTTCTATCTTTACTTGAATTAATGTTTTGTCTTTGTCTGAATGTCTGTGACTTTTATTTGAATACCAATAGTTTCCCCTCTCCACTTCCCCTCCCTTTTTAGTCCTCGAACCCTGCTTGTGTGTCTATGATGACATATACTCTATTTATTGGTCGTTCCTGGACGATTTACCATGTCTTGAGATGAGTCATAAGACATATACTCTTTTCTTAGATTTTTTCTTACTTACATACATATAGATATTGACTTAGTGAAACGACGTGTAGACTTTGATTGTGTTGTAACGTTTAGTTGACATACGGTTATTTTAATTTATAAAAATTTTTCGAAATAACATGAAAAGAATAACTGAACACTCTTAGGCATTACGTAAATACTGATACAAAAGAGACTCAAAATGTCAAAGACCAGAATGTAAATCCAGAAATTAGGTAAAACTCAAATAGAAACACATACCACAATCTGTCACAAGATTAAAGTAAGAAAATGTACATCGACAGGTGAAAAGGACCGTGGTGAATAACTTCTCTGATAGAAAAGAGGTAACATATAATAAAGGAGGAAACAGTTTCTATTCCACGGGTATCCACGTACCCAAATTGAGGTCCGAAAGATAGAACAAGACAGTGAACAGACTTTTCGAAAACTGAAGAGTTAGTTAAAACTTACTCTAGGAACGGTTCATCTCATTAGAACCGAAATATAAAAAGGGAAAGTCTTGAAATTTATATAGGATGGTAAGGTAAAACCGGACGTCTGAAAGAAGGTTTTCTAGTCGATAATTAGAATACCCCAAAGGGAACATACAACGAACAACAAAAAGGAACGACGAAAATTATAAGAAAGAAACACAAATTAGAAACAATCAACACAGAGCCGTACAAAGAAGAACCTAAATAGGACATACCCTGAGAGACGTGAAGAACCTGAACTAACTGATAAAGGAAAGGGAATAACCCCTTCAAAAGTTGATATTAAAGAAGTTTTTAAAAGAGTTTGGGAAAGAAAAAGAGAAGAAGACCCCAAGTTTACAACCACTCAAATTATAACAGGTCTCCAGGGACTCTCACAGGAGCCAAGAAGAGTGAGAAAAAGGAAATAAGACGAGAAGTCGATAATAAAGCTGGTAAGAGAGAAAGTCGCCTGAATGGTAAGAAGACGGAGTCAATAAGACGATAACTAAGGAAGATCTCATGAAAATTAAAGTCATTAATACAACAAGACGAGTCAAACAAATAAAGAAGATCCAGGTACAATTTACACAATTAACTAAGAAGACAAAAACTCCAAAATCTAGTAGAAATGAGAGTAATAAGACTTATTGAAAGTCTGTCACAACGGACAAAGGAGCAGCAAATAAACCAGAATATTCAAAATGGACCAAGGAAGCAAACAACGCACAAAGAGACAGAACAGTTAAAAAAGACGAACACCAGCGGAAAAGAGTCGGACGTCACAGAACCGTCAAAAAAGACGAACACCAGCGGAAAAGAGCCCGACGTCACAGAACCGTCAAAAAAGACGAACACCAGAGGAAAAGAGCCCGACGTCACAGAACCGTCAAAAAAGACGAACACCAGCGGAAAAGAGTCGGACGTTACAGAACCGTCAAAAAAGACGAACACCAGCGGAAAAGAGTCGGACGTCACAGAACCGTCAAAAAAGACGAACACCAGTGGAAAAGAGTCGGACGTCACAGAACCGTCAAAAAAGACGAACACCAGCGGAAAAGAGTCGGACGTCACAGAACCGTCAAAAAAGACGAACACCAGCGGAAAAGAGCCCGACGTCACAGAACCGTCAAAAAAGACGAACACCAGCGGAAAAGAGCCCGACGTCACAGAACCGTCAAAAAAGACGAACACTAGCGGAAAAGAGCCCGACGTCACAACGTAAGGAGGAAGAAAAACTGGAGACGGGAGTCACCTACTCTGACAAGATCGCTCAACACATTCGAAGCACACCCCTCCCTGAACGTGGACACAAGGACCATCCTCCTCCATTCCAACAAAAAAGGGGAGACTACCTGTCACGGCACAGTCAACCATACAAAACCCCACAGACACCCTTCGGACAGACGACTACTGACCCAAAGACAGAAACAGAACGAACAACAAACCAACTCCGTAAGACGTCACCCACAACGACTGTCAGCCCACTGCGGACCAGAACCCATGTCCACCTCCGGAAGCACCCTCAAGAGTGATTAATTATAGGGACCCCAGTCCGCAAGAGACCGTCGGATTACAGGATCTGAGTCGTAAGGGTGAGGTTTCCGAGCCCGGTCAGACACCGTCCCTTTGGCTCTAAGGTGTTCGACAAACAATGCCTTTATTTCGCCAAATTTCGTTTATGTGTTTTTATTTTTTATTTTGTTTTGTTCTTACTTTTTTGTTTGGGGTCTGTTTACTATTTATGTTTTAGTCTGTTTATTATTGTTTTTGTTTCCTTGTGTGTGTGTGTGTGTGTGTTTTGGTTTTATCAGGTTTCTTTCCTTTCATGTTCTCTCACTGGACCACTCGTTACCTTTCGTTTTTTAAATAGCTGGTTAATTTTTGCTTTGTTTTATTTTGTATTCGGTCTTTTATTCTGGTTTCGTCTCACGGTTGACCTCTTATTTCGTTCCTTTTGTTTTGTTTGTTTGTTCGTACGACTCTATTTCTGTCTTTTCCTTCCTTTTTTTTTATCTTTTCGTTTCAATTCGTCTTCACATATTTTTTCTGCATATATATAATTTCTTATAGATGTCGTCCTTTTCTTGTTCTTTTTGTTCGTTTTGATTATTTTTTCTATTTTTTGACGTGTCTTCAAGTTTTTCGGTTGAATCTCCATCTTCATATATTTCCTTTATTTTTGACACTAAATTATTTTTCAAGAGTTTTCGAATTTATTTCAATTCTTATTATTATTTTAGTTGTTGACATCGTTGTCTCCTTTTTTTTTTTCTTGTTTTTAGGTCTTTGTTGATGTCTCACTTAGTTTTCTGTTCTTATTATGATTTACAAGAAAAGCCTAGAGTCGATAGTCGAAGGAAAGGGAGTTTTGACTCAGTGTCAGATGGCGGTGGAGGGATCTAACGGGAGGTCCTGACCCGACCAGAGATATGGACGACACCCCTGTCGAGTCTGAGATTAGGCCGGGAAGGGGACGTACAAGAACGGAGGTGACAGGTGACGACGGTCTCGAGCCCACAAAAGAAAACACCATTGAGAGGAACAGGAAAATATACAAGGTATCTGTGTCTCAGACGGATCAACTAACGTACCTAAATTAGACGGCGAGCATGTCGACCACTTTGCCAAGAGCTAAGAGAAGGAATTGGAGGGACTGGGACCTCAAGTTAACATCAAAATAGGGGTTGAGACACCATTTCTTGGACGGACGTTACGTCCTCTGGTCCCTAACTAGGGACCCAACCCTTCTAGGGGCCCTCCTCCTTTACCGTTGGACGAAGTCATAAGAATGGACCTCTTAGGGTACCTGTCTCCTCGGACCACCCAACGCCAGGTACCCCAGTGTTTGTCGGTCTGTGCTGGCTTCGCTGCATCGTACGTCCGCACGTAACCTCTTCCTTTACCGTTGGGTGAGATCACAAGAACGGATCTCTTAGGGAACCTGTCTCCTCGAACCACCCGACGACAGGTACCCCAGCGTGTCTCAGCCTGTTCTGACTTCGGTGAATGTACGTACACACGTTCGTTGGTCGTGACAGTGAAAACTCCCACGAGGGTTCCGACGGGACCTCCTGCCCAGATGGAGTCACCCCCGGTCGACACTGGCACCACGTCGAAGAACCTAGTGACCCTGGGGTCGTAACGGTCCATGCGTCCCTTCGACCATCGGTGCCCGTGTCCTCTAAACCGGGAGATCGGAGACCGTGGAGACGGGGTCACTCTGGACTCTCATACGGGGTACTCTCATACCTCTACTGTCGACGAACCTGTCACCCCTGAGACCGCCGAGGTTCACACGTCCCGGTGGTCGTCGGAGTCCCCGTCCTCGATACCGTGGTAATCTCAGAAAAAGATCGAAGACCGTCGACCACAATGTCCCGGCGGAACCAAGTTATCGGGAGGTTTGACCACTCTTTTGGTACTAGAGTTTTCTCAAGAGTCACATGGTAAGGACAAAGAATAACAGGACTTACGGTGGTTAACCTCCTCCTTTACCGTTGGGTGAGGTCAAGAGAACAGACCTCTTAAGGTACCTGTCTCCTCGGAACACCCGATGTCAGGTACTCCAGGGTTTCTCAGTCTGTACTGACTCACTAATTGTGTGTGTGACGTTGGTTAAGACTGACTGATGCGATTTGAAAGAACAGAACCTCAAGGACGGTTCCTAGTTCGGTAAGACGGAAACACGGTGGTAAACTTACTTGTAGTCGGGGATTCATTTTCGAAAAACATCAGATATCTCCACCAGTAAATTAAAAGAAATAATATAATAATTATACGTTTTAATAAATTAGTTAAAATTAATATTTTAATGAGAAAATAAAACCCTTATTTGAGAGGAACCATTACCGTACTATATAAAATTATACTAGGACCTAAGACAAACGTTATAAACAGATTACAAAAATTTTACTTTATAAATACTTATAAATACTTATAAGTTTATAAGTATTTTACTTAAACTTGATATCAAAACAAAAAAGATGTGATAGAAATAACCTCCAAATATAGAAGTATTTGTATTAAAACTCCGAAAAGAAGAAAAGGATACGAGACTTTGTGATTTACCGTAACCCGAATAGACGAAGAATTCCTAAACCGTCTTAAAGAGAACATTTTGTTTGACACACAACTTTATAAAAACATCCTCATTTACAAACTGTTAAACAGGATGAAAAAGATACCTGCAATCAGACAATTTAAAAGTAAGGATAGACCCCATCTAAAGAATCATTTATTAGACAAAGTAGAATCAAGAGTTTAAATGAGTGTAACTCACTGGTTTTAACACAAAATCCTAAAATTAAAGAATACGAAACAATAAAAGAGTAGTAACAAAGAAAGGAAGATTGAATTTTTTTTTTTTCATACGTTTAGTTTCCAAAAGAAAACATAAGCGGTGAGGGAGAAGTGGGTTCTTTGTCAAGAACCTAAATGAATAATTAAGATAGTACAAGAGAAAAAGATTAAATAATTAAAGTTGTAAATAAAAATAATTAAAGAAGGACTACAGAATAGAAAGAAAAGAAAATAAAACGGAAGAACTCACGAATTTAATAGAAAAAGTAAGTAGGAACAAAGAATTATGAAACCGACATAGCAGATCTATTAGATCAATGGGACAAAAAGATTTGTCACAAAGTCAGGTGTAGTCAAGTCAAGTCAAGTCAGTGAGTCAGTGCGGGCTGAGAAACGCTGGGGTACGTAGTGTGGTACGGTCCGAAGGGACGGGTAGTGGTTGAGGGTCTCAAGTGAATTTGAGTACAAGTACCTCAGCCACTACGGTAGGTCGGTAGAGTAGGAGACAGCAGGGGAAGAGGAGGACGGGGATTAGGGAGGGTCGTAGTCCCAGAAAAGGTCACTCAGTTGAGAAGTGTACTCCACCGGTTTCATGACTTCAAAGTCGAAATCGTAGTCAGGAAGGTCACTTGTGGGTCCTGACTAGAGGAAGTCTTACGTGACCAACCTAGAGGAACGTCAGGTTCCCTAAGAGTTCTCAGAAGAGGTCGTGGTGTTAAGTTTTCGTAGTTAAGAAGCCACGAGTCGAAAGAAGTGTCAGGTTGAAAGTGTAGGTATGTACTGGTGTCCTTTTTGGTATCGGAACTGATCTACCTGGGAACAACCGTTTCATTACAGAAACGAAAACTTATACGACAGATCCTACCAATATTGAAAGGAGGGTTCCTCATTCCCAGAAAAGTAAAGTACCACGTTAGTGGTAAACGTCACTAAAACCTCGGGTCTTTTTATTGCAGACTGTGACGAAGGTGACAAAGGGGTAGATAAACGGTACTTCACTACCCTGGTCTACGGTACTAGAAGTAAAAGACTTACAACTAGAAAGTCGGTTGAAAAAGTGAGAGGAGAAGGTGAAAGTAGTTCTCCGAAAAATCAAGGAGAAGTGAAAGACGGTATTCCCACCACAGTAGACGTATAGACTCCAATAACTATAAAGAGGACCGTTAGAACTAAGGTCGTACACGAAGAAGGTCGGGTCGTAAAGAGTACTACATGAGATGTATATTCAATTTATTCGTCCCACTGTTATATGTCAGAACTACATGAGGAAAAGGATAAACCTTGGTCAGACAACAAGGTACAGGTCAAGATTGACAACGAAGGACTGGACGTATGTCCAAAGAGTTCTCCGTCAGTCCACCAGACCATAAGGGTAGAGAGTCTTAAAAGGTGTCAAATAACACTAGGTGTGTCAGTCTCGGAAACCGTATCAGTCATTTCGTCTTTATTTACAAAAAGACCTTGAGAGAACGAAGTTAGGTGTATCAAGAAAAAAATTGGTAATAAAAGATCCATAGGATGTAGAAGACAAAAAATCTTTAAATAAAGACATACACAAACCGACATAGACCGGAATCAACGTCGTACACCCTTAGAAGTGACTCAGTATGTCCTGGAAACCAACGTCACACACCTGAGACGAACACAGTGCACCCGAGTCGTCGACACCGAGTGGCCGAGGTCTTGTGTGTCCGAAGTCATCGACACCACGGGCCGAATCAACGAGACATCGTGACCCTAACATTAAGGAGTTGAAGAACGTAGGGGACGTAACGTTCCGCCTAAGAATTGGTGACCTGGTGGTCCCTCCAGGGAGATGTCGAAGTTAAAACCATAGTAGAAACTTTATACTATAGTCAATGTAGTATAAACCTTCGTCTCTTTTGAAATCGTTATATTCAAATAAGTAAATATAACTTCATATTAACTGAATGTTACAACTTGGTTATAGACGACATGTCGTTTTACTGAGCAAATATGTGTAAATATATGAAAAATCATAAAAAAAAGGTAATACTGAATAGTGTCCTACAACTTACATCAAGGGACACGATATGTAATCTTGTAACAACGAATGGGTTAGACTGACACTCTCAAACGTAGATGTCGGGGTCTGAGGGTTAGGTAGGGAGAGGGAGAGGGAGGGGGAACCGTGGTGTTCAGACAAGAGATACTCAGACAAAGAGATATTCAGACAAACACCTATCTAAGTGAGTATGGTATAAAATCTAAGGTGTATATTGACCGTAATATACTATAAACAGAAAAAGACTGAAGTGAATCATACCATTAGAGATCAAAGTAAGTACAACGACGTCTGCCGAAAAAAAGACCGACTCATCATAAGGTGACTTATATACGTGGTGTCGAAGAAATAGACAAACAAACATCTACCTGTAAACCCAACGAAGGTACAAACACTTGTCGCGACGATACTTGTATCCCCACGTACACAGAAAAACTTGATATCAAATAGATCCATATAAGGGTCATCAACCTAACGACTTAGTGTACCATTAAGATAAAAATAAAAATACTCTTCGAAAGTAAGACAAAAGGTATCACCGATATGGTCGAATGTAAGGGTGGATATCACATTCTCCCAAGATTTTCAATTGTCTTAAAATTCTATAGAGTACCATCTTATAAAAAATACAAGATCAAAACAATAAAATTTCAAAATAACGTAACACTAGTGTCTATAAATATGACAAAGATGAAAAAACCTTGAACGATTTCAAAAGAAACAAAGGTCTATCAGTCAAAACATTTACATAGAACCCTTGAACTTTCTTCCATACAAGAGATAAAAGACTCGTATAGTGAATCGCCATGTAATAAAATAAATACAAAAGATTTAAGACTCTATATAAGACAGACAAGACAGTGCATGTACTTTCTTTTCTTAGTTTTAAAGGACAACGACTCTAATATAAAAGATCAAATTTTGAAGATAAAAATGTGTAACGAAATACCTATCGTTACGATATAACTACCTATGAATCTATAAACATCGTTAATTAGAAGTATAACCTAACATGATAAATTGTAATATTTCGAAAAAAAGTCAATTACATAAAATGAAACGTAAGTTTGAATAGACTATAATTATAGTACTTGGAACGAAAGAAAAATAAACGATAACGAAAAATCTCGGAAACGAGAAGGAAAATAGCAGTTGGAAAAAAATGGCTTAGATTTCGAGAGGAGAATATACGGCGTCTATCAACCTAAAACGAAACTCTCAGTCAGATTGCCAGGGAAAAAAGACATTTATCAATTCAAATTCAATATACACAAATACCTTTATTTACAAACGAAAATCAAGACAGTAGAAAAACAAACAAAAATTTAAATGTTATACTTAATTTATGTCAAATCAACCCACTTGACGGAACAACCCAACACACACATGAAATACCATTAAACCTTCTAAACATGAAAACAAGATCATCAATGGGAATGCTAGTAGAAATGTATAAAGAGAGAGAAGAGGGACACTTGTAACTACTTGCACCGATAAAGGTGAAGAAAGGTGATGGAAGTGGTGGTTTAAGTATCACAATATAAAGAAAAATAGAGAAATATATATTAAGATGTAAATTTATACAATATATATAAATTTTGTAAATTAAGATTTCGAACTAAACAGTCAAAATTTTCTATAGAAAACTGGAGATCATATAGTTTTATAAAAGTAGTTACTTTTTGACTTTTGACAGTCGTTTAGATTCCTAACGAATTAGCTTTCTGCACAATAGAGTTATTGTTTACAGGTCTCTATCCTATCAAGATCCTAGAGTCATCACAGAAATCCTGGAACCCAAAAACGTAGAAAGGTGAAACGTAAGGAATCGTACATCTGACATAGAAGTACCAATGGAGAAAAACCAAGGTAATGTCCCTACCTCATCGATACTTCAACTCCGTTCTCTACCTTTTTGTCACGACAAAACGGAAGAGTGTAAAGAAGTGTTCTCGTTTCTTTGTTTACAAAGGAGTAGGGAGTGACCGATCTTGACTTGGTGTACAAGTACGATTCCGTAATTGACAATTCCGTTTGTCTGATGTTTCGGACCGAATCTGGTAAGGAGTTTTGACTCCCCTCGGGGGGCATCGAGACGACTTCTTCGTCGACCCCTCTTATCTGAACACGTCCTCCCTGGATGTGCAACCACAGACGATAGGGACGAAGAAATTCTACCCTTTGGTCGTCTTCATCTAGTAGTGATTGAAAGAACAACGAAACGAGGACATGAACAATTATTTGAAAAGACGTACAATACCGAATATTGTGTCATTAAGATAGGATATTAGTATTAGAGAGACAAAACAAGAATCAATATCACTTAAGTCATGACGACAATCAGTAAAAAACAACCTTAAAAAAAGTAAATAAAGAACTAATTGACTCCAATTATATGATCACCAAAGAAGATTCCTACCACTTCTCCTCTCTCTCTTAGTTAAACCCAGGAAGGTACGAGTTTTTTACAAACAGTCGACAGCAATATGAAGTCGTTGTCAAGAAAACCTATGTTTTACGAACCAGAATTACATAAAGGAACTCTTAAAAAGAGGTCTAGTCCTTTATTTATACCTAACTTAGGATAGACAAAGTAACAAAACTAATACACGAAACCTCTGTTACAGATACGTATACAAACTAAGGTAAAAAACTTAAGGTATATAAAGTAAAAACGACATTAACAAACTTTTAATATTAAAACAACATTTATAAAAATTAAACATAAACGTAAAGTAAGACTAGTGACAAGAGTAAACACAGGAAGGACTAGGAATGAGAAAAATCGTCAGAGAAACCCGACAGAGATTTTACTAAAAGTAAAGAGACTACTAAAATAAAAAGAGAAGATAACTACTTAAGGTAGTTATGTATTAATTAGAGAAAGATAACTGAACCAAATAAATTGAATTCGAGAACATATAAATGTGACTCAAAAACAAAATATCCCCGTAAACGAATAAAAACTAAAACATTTCAATATAGACCGGTGTAAAAATAGACAAGACAGGGTTATAAAAAAATTCAGTGAAAAAAAGAGGAAACACTGAAAATACATTAAAAATTTAAAATACACCGACACGACGTACCGAACGACCTAGAATTCAAAAGACTGGTCCTAGCTTGGAGGGACCGTCACTTTCGAGACTCAGGATTGGTGACCTGATGGTCTCCAAAGGGAAGGAAGTGAAAAATATCAGGAGAAATTTACTCCGTACAAGCAAGGTACAGTCAATAAACACATTCCAAACATTCCCTCTCCCTGCTGACGACACAAGGTCCGATCATCGTCTACAGGGACCCTGTACCCTGAAATAACCTCTCATACCAGAAAATCGAAGATGAAAGAAGGAGTCACGAAGTAGTAGTCGAAAGACTTTTATGCCGAACATACAAACTAAACAATAGACAAGGGTCGATGGACGAAAGAAGACACGATTGAGACCAGGTCTTTTAGACGACGATGAAGTACAGAGATGATAGTAGTAAGGTTTGTTCCCCAACGACGAAGAAAGGTAGTCCAACCCGTCAAACCTTTTGACAGGAGCCGACCAAAACAGAGTCTAGTCATCGGTGGTCACGAGAGAAAACTGTAGAAGCACGTCGGGACAAACTCGACACTGTATCCAAATTTACAGATTACGTTCCCTTTACACCATACGGACGGAGAAAACTTGCGATATCAACAACTGAACAAGTCTGAGAACGCCAGAGAGGACTATTACCGTCCCTAATCCTTTTCGACTGGATCCCAACGTTTTAGTGACGTCTACCACTGAACGTCGGTACTTTAATTTTCAACGAACGAACGAGGAACCTTCTTTTCGATACTGGTTGGATCTGTCGTATCATTTCTCGTCTCCGTAATGAAACGGTTGTTTCCGGGTAGATCAGTTTCGATACCAAAAAGGTCATCAGTACATACCTACACTCTCAACCTGATATTTCTTTCGACTCGCGGTTTCTTAACTACGAAAACTTAACACCACATCCTCTTCTGAGAACTCTCAGAGAACCTGTCGTTCCTATAGTTTGGTCAGTTAGGATTTCCTCTAGTCAGGACTTATAAGTAATCTTCCTGACTCCGACTTCGACTTTGAGGTTATGAAACTAGTGTACTACGCTTCTTGATTGAGTAACCTTTTCTGGGACTACAACCCTTTCTAACTTCTGTCCTCCTCTTCCCCTACTGTCTCCTACTCTACCAACCTACCGTAGTGGCTGAGTTACCTGTGCTCAAACTCATTTGAGACCCTCAACCACTACCTGTCCCTCCGGACCGCACGACGTCAGGTACCCCAGTGTTTCTCAGTCTGTACTGACTCGTTTACTTGACTTGACTTGACTTGATCGGAACTATGTGTTTGACCCTGTAGTCAGTTGAGAGACGTCTAAAACCTGAACAATCGGCGTTTTACCACACTTGGTTATAGAATATTATTTAGAAACAAAAAGACCTCTTGGGACCGATTATGTGTGTCCCATACCTCTGACTGATTTATATCCTCGGTGTCTACTCAATTTCTACTGAATTTTAAACCCTAATTCTTAACACCTCTTATTATTGATATTATTATCTTTACCCCTTTAACTTTTATCCTTCAGTCAAAACTCCCTCTTAAACAAACCAAAACCAAATCAACTGAGACTTCACTTTAACCTCTAAGTTCACTTCAACAAAACTCACCGACGTCATTCCATCCGTCGACACAACCAATCAGACCCACACCGTAGAACCTTAGTAGACGTCCACCCTCTTGTTTTCAGTGAACTCTCTCGTTTCAGGTGTCCCGTCACTCTATCTCCTCGGACCACCCGACGTCAGGTACCCCAACGTTTCTCAGACCGTGTTGGCCGTCTCAGCCTGTGTTGACTCGCTGATTATGAATGAATGATGATCAATGGTCATAAGGAGTTTTACAAATATTAAACCAACTCCTGAATTCTTGATGTAAACTTGTTATTATGTCCCAAATTTTCAATCAAATTTTTCACATTGTAAAACCATTGATCATATTCTTAATCAAATGAACCTCTTTACGGAAAAAACTCTACTACAAGCTATTCAAACCCGTTCTCAATCCGAGGTTCCGGACCGTCCAGGAGTTCAAAGACGTTCTTGCTTAAATTTTTCGTCCTCCTAGTTCTCCCAGTAACTACCACCATACTCTCTACCGAAATCCCTCTCCTTTCGGTTTTCTCCTAAAAAAAGTACACTTTAAGAGACAAAAGACTTTACACTGGGAAAGAATAAGAGATATATATAGTCATTATTGGTATTTTTAGTGTTATTTTCAAACAACTCATCTAAAGGAAACCTTTGGTCATTTCCTCGACCCTAAATATTTTTGTGTGTGAACGTATACTAATTTAAGTTCTGTCACTACGACAATTATTCAGGACATTAAAACCTCTTCCCGTTCCTGAGAAACCAAACTCAACAGAGACCCTTTACCTAGAACTTCACTTAGACTTTCCGACCTACGTTATACTGGCTGTTCCTCTCGTAAGGCAGCCACTGACACTGCAACCATTTCCGTCCTTGCATGGATTCTGTCCGAACTTTGTTGTGTACTTACCAGACCAGACCGACCTAAGGAAGTCCGAAAGTCACCCTCACGTTTTAACGTCTAAACGAACATTTACTTATATTCCTGACAGGACTTATTTCAACAAAAACCAAAAAAAAAAACGGAGAGATACGGAACACCCTAGGATCAAGGAGGTGGTCGCTAGTTTGGGTATGGGGGACGTCACCTTCGAACCTCAGAATTCGTGGTCTGGTCGTCCCTTCATGACTTCAACATCAAGAATCATTTTCTACTCGGAAGGTATCGGACACTCCAAAAAAAACAAAAAAAATGACATGAAGTGTCACTCTCGGTGGTNACACTGCAACCATTTCCGTCCTTGCATGGATTCTGTCCGAACTTTGTTGTGTACTTACCAGACCAGACCGACCTAAGGAAGTCCGAAAGTCACCCTCACGTTTTAACGTCTAAACGAACATTTACTTATATTCCTGACAGGACTTATTTCAACAACAACCAAAAAAAAAAACGGAGAGATACGGAACACCCTAGGATCAAGGAGGTGGTCGCTAGTTTGGGTATGGGGGACGTCACCTTCGAACCTCAGGATTCGTGGTCTGGTCGTCCCTTCATGACTTCAACATCAAGAATCATTTTCTACTCGGAAGGTATCGGACACTCCAAAAAAAACAAAAAAAATGACATGAAGTGTCACTCTCGGTGGTAAGTAAAACAACACTCTGAACCGGAATTATGACAGTTTTTATGTCTCTCCCTCGGCGATCTCTACCCTTTTGGTCCTATCTAACCCCAGTGACCCCGAGTTGATCCTTTTTTAAAACTCTTCGTACTGAACTGGATATTTTAGGGTTTCGACTCTCTCCAGTTCCTCTTCTCGGAAAGCCGTTAAACCTCAAGGACTACACATTATTGTGTAGAGTCGTCACCCGCACACCGCCCTACCTCCCGTCACTGTCCGTACACCGTCTCTCAATCCTCCTCCCCGCACCACTCCTTTCTCGGTATAACCATTACTCACCCTCCCTGTCTTGCTCACCGTCAGGTTCGTCCACCAGGTGAGTCTATTGAGACTGGTCCGTCTCTCCTGAAGTCGTGGTCCATTCTCGGACCTTCCTCTCTCGAATCTCTGTCCCTGATCTTTACATTCTCACTCGCCGGGGTACTTTACGGTTCCACCTGTCCTAGACCTGTTCAGCCCGATTCACATTAACTGTCCTTCTCCCTGTAAGAGGGAGACCCACAGAGGAAGTCCCCCGCGAAGACAATCACTCTTAAGGTCCCTTCCCCTCTCGTCTCGAGACTGAGGGTGTCGGTCACTTCATACCCCAGTCCCTGAAGACCCGAGGTGACATACCTTCCCCAAACTAGAAAACACTCGACACCAAGACCAGCTCTTATCTTTGGTTCCTTCTCTGATTCCCTTTTATACCCCACTTAAATAAACTAATGAATTTCAAAACTACGTTCTAATTAACTCAAAATTTTTTTTCGTAAACGTCTCTCTCGTCCGTCTTCTTCGCCCGGTACTACATATTTGTTCGTAGAGACCCCCGATCCTACCGTGTCTACTGACTTCCCCCGTCCAGTACCTGACCTCTCGAGGACGGGTCCGAGGTCCCCCTTGGTGATGGGTCGGAGACGTCGACAGTGACACGCCCCCACGTGCCGGCCACACCGGGTAGGACCCTCTCGACCTCAAATACACTCGGGAGACCTACTTAACCGTGAACAAAGGTTAAAAAAATTTTTTTACGACACATTGAGTTTGGTTTTACGGGTAACCGTCAAAACCCCGGAACCGGTGGTCAAACAGTCGGGACAATTTACTCCCGACTCCTTCGGGAACCACACCCTGAAAACCAAAAAAATTACCGACCGAAAATAAACCCTGGTGGTGAATTGCTACCTCTCATCTCTGTACAAAGAAGTAGTCAACTCACCGTAAGAAGACTGAGGTGACTGTCTGCCTGTTGTAAATTTTGGTCAACAGTGACTCCGTGATCTGAAAGTTGTAGGAAACTTTCTTAGATATTGGTGTCGAAGTGTAAACATGAGGTGATTCATGACCAAGGTTTATCCTTTTCCTCATACATTTCCGACATTTAACAGTGGGACGAATAAATTGAATATACGTCTCATATAGTACTCTTTGTGACCCGACCTTCTTCGTGTGCGACCTTAGTTCTAACGGCCCTCTTTATAGTTATTGGAGTCTATACGTCTACTGTGGTGGGAATACCGTCTTTCACTTCTCCTTGATTTTTCGGAGAACTACTTTCACTTTCTTCTCTCACTTTTTTAACCGAATTTTGAGTTGTAAGTCTTTTGCTTCTAGTACCGTAGACCAGGGTAGTGAAGTACCCTTTATCTACCCCTTTGTCACCTTTGTCACAGTCTGAAATAAAAACCCCCGAGGTTTTAGTGACGTCTACCACTGACGTCGGTACTTTAATTTTCTGCGAAGGAGGAACCTTCTTCTCAATACTGTTGGATCTATCGTATAACTTTTCGTCTCTGTAATGAAACAGTTGTTTCCAGGTAGATCAGTTCCGATACCAAAAAGGACACCAGTACATACCTACACTTTTAACCTGACACTTCTTTCGACTCACGGTTTCTTAACTACGAAAACTTGACACCACAACCTCTTCTGAGAACTCTCAGGGAACCTGACGTTCCTCTAAGGTTGGTCAGGTAAGACTTCCTCTAGTCGGGACCGACAAGAAACCTTCCTGACTACGACTTCGACTTTGAGGTCATGAAACCGGTGGAGTACACTTCTCAACTGAGTAACCTTTTCTGAGACTACGACCCTTCCTAATCCCCGTCCTCCTCTTCCCCTACTGTCTCCTACTCTACCAACCTACCACAGTGACGGAACTACCTACACTCAGACTCACTTGAGACCCTCAACCACTACCTGTCCCTCCGGACTGCACGACGCTAAGTACCCCAGCGTTTCTCAGCCTGTGCTGACTCACTGACTTGACTTGACTTGACTTCAAGTCAATTTTAAACTTTCCGTACCATGGTTTAAGTTTCCGTCTTGAAGACAGCGTAACATAACTCACCTTACGTTACAGTGAACCTTAACCATTGTTCCCGGGTACATAGTCGTGGGGAATAACATTTCACTCTACGCTTATTCACCTCAGTCTGTAAAGAGGGTCTTGAGTCATTCTCCACCGGTCTGACAAGAGTAAGGCTTGACAATGGAGTATGGAGGGGGTAGGAAAGGGTCGACTCCTTTCTTTCGCACCCCATCTCTCCTCTTTCTTCCGTAACAGTGTCAACACTCTACGACTGGTTTCCAGGTTCGCACCGTCACAAAGGGAGGAAAGGGGTGCCCCGGAAGGACCCCTGGAGGTCCGGGACACTGCCCCCCGACGGTCTACTCTCGGACCCCCGCAGGGCCCTCGGACCGAAGAGAGCGACCGAAAATCTACCACCCACTGTACCCCGTTGTGTCCGGTGAAAACTACGACCGTAGTCGTACCTCACCTCGATTCGTACCCCTTCCTTCCTCTCTCTGGCTGTGCCGAGAGGCTTCACATCCCGATATACACTTAAACCTTTAACCACCGACGAAGAACGGACCAGGACCTCAGACGGTTTCGACTATTTTTTCCGAGGTCTCCCATTCCGCAGATTCTTCCGTCTCCCCTAGAGGGCGGGGTGGACCTTCCGGAACTTCCCCTAAAGGTACCAAGGACACCGAGGCGTCTCCTTCGTCTCTTACGTCCGACCCTCCGGACCCAAAACCCTACTAGTCCACTGTAGATCAGTCCCCGACCCCGTCTAGGACCCCCCACACCTGACTACCGACTCTGTTGTCCCTCTGTATGGCGGGTCGAGAGACTCTCGTAAGAGACAGTGTCTGCAGAGGGGTTCATTTGGTGTGAGTGGAAGACCCATTTTTGGACGATTTAGCTACTACTGGAGGTCGCCGACTCTCTTGGCCTGAGCCGGTCTCACCTGTGCGCTTATGTGAGAGCACTGACGGGCGGAGAGTGGCCGTCGACCGGACTCTCGAGCTCGGGACGGTGGAGTGTCTAGAGGGAGAGACGGGGTTTCGTGACCGGCTGACTTCGGACCTTCCACCCCTTCCCTCCTCCACGGGACCCGCGACTCGTCCAGAGAGGTGGACCTCCCACTCCTGCCCTCTCCTTGTCTGGTCCCGGGGACGAGGAGGTTCGGGTCTGGACGGGACTTCGTCCCGACGGGGGTCTCCCACCTTCCTCCCCTCGCATTTTGACCCACTCTTTGTCCTCAGGGCCTTTATTTACTTAAACACAGAATTTTTGACGCGACTCTGAGAAGATTATTGACTTTTACTAGGCTTTTAAGACCTCAGACAGGTCTACAATGATTCCCTGCTATTCCATATACCACGAAAAACCGTGTTGAGTGTCCTTCCTGACCCCTTTTTATTTTGGCAAAGTTCAAGCACAAAGTAACTTACGTCTGGTATGTTAATGGACCAATATACGTTACCTCATCTGTCCTATGTCTATAATTTGAGTCCGACTGAACCCAAACCCAGGAACGAGTCGGCGAATGAAAGGTGTACTAAAGACCGTTTAATGAAAGACGTCAAAGGAATCGACACTTTACGCCTACCCAACATCGTTTGTGGAGGGCCCCTAAACTCCCTTCTAACTTACTTTATTCAAGATCCTTCACAGATCACACTACCGACGTCGTACCTAGGAACTTTTCCCCTCACTAGTAATGACATTGAGTTCTGTCTGCACTATTCAGTTCCTGATTACCGGTCACATCGACAGTGGACAGTAAATGACGTCAATCTGTACAGTTTAGACGATTCGTAAACTACAAAAGATTTAGGGTTTGAAAGAAAAAGTCACTTTCGTCATTGTCAAAGTTTCGTAAAAAGACGAACTAAACGTTCAAATTTGTATAGATTGACCTTAGATTAAGATACTTTTGGTACTTTTTTCCCAGAGAACAGGACTAGTCTTTGTGTTCCTTCGAGGTTTCTTCTCTGGGCTCCGTCCCGAAGACAGTCGGAGGTTTACACGGTGTGTGCAAAGTGACCCTTTTGTGAGACTTACTGTACGAGAGTCGGAGCCCTCGCGCAAGGAGCCGTTGGAACCGTCTCCCCTAAAAATACGACGGTCTGTCTCGGGACGGTGAACCCCGACCGAACTCACGGAAACGAGGACTGGTTAAGGAAAAGGGGGTAGACTCCTTGAAAACATGCGACTACCAGTGACATAGAGAAGGGAACATGAGTGACCGGGACTGGGTCCGAAGGAGGGGAGAAGAGGGTCGAGTCACCACGTCCCCCTCCAAACGAAACTCTTCCGGGGGCGAAACCGTGACGGTAGGGTGGACCGAGGAGTAGAAAGAGAAATGAAACGGACCTCGGATCTAAGGAACACTGGGTGACCTTTGACTACCTCGTCGAGATCAGGGAACGACGGTCTTCCTCCCGTTCAACGTCTCGACGGGTCAATTGTTCTTCTGAGGAAGACGGACGCTTACCAGCTAAGAAAGGGAAGGGGAGGGAAAGGAAGAGAGGAGTGAGTATGTCATTTGTTCACAGAAAAGACTCTAGAGAAAACACGGTGAAAAAAAAAAGAAGTGTAAAAACACGAAAAACCCCCCCCTACTAATGTCACATATTTAACCGGGAGTTTACATCAGGACTTCACGACAGGTCGCAAGGTTCACGTTCTTCCGACACTACACGGAATGTACCTTCCGTTCCTATCTATGCGAAACAATCTATTCGAAACAAGTCCGTACTCAATGTCACGATAACCGATATGCAAGCTACAATTACGTAGTGATCCACAATACGGGGATTGTGGACCATCGAGTCTACCATTTCACAGACGGATGTCACGCCCTCGGGACCCAAGCTAGGGGCACAACCCTTCTAGGGGACCTCTTCCTTTACCGTTGGGTGAGGTCATGAGAACGGACCTTTTAAGGTACCTACCTCATTGGAGCATCCGAGGTCAGGTACCCTAACGGTTCTCAGCCTGTGCTGACTCGTTGAAGTGACTGACTGACTCCACAATATATACCACAGAAATTTTCTTTGTGTACTTTGTTTCAATTCATAACTATTCAACGGGCTTTGGAACATTGGTCTCCTGTTCCTTGGATTGGGACATAAAGGGATCCTCGGAGTCAAATCATAAGATATCAAGTCACGAACACCACTGAAATATCTCATATTGATGGTACTTATTACTCTGAACTAACATGTATGAAAAGACCGTTTCTACTATCTTTTATAGAGGAACGGTAGATTCAAACCAATCTGTGTGTCGGTAGAAAGATTCGGCACAACAGTCAAACGGTGTGCGGTGGGGATTACGACATGTCCGAAACGAAGGAGTACAGCATTTTAGGGTATGGGTTATAGCATGTATCATGGACTTCACCGACTACGAGTCATTTATGCCTCACTTACTTACTCAATTGTTTACTCATTCACTTACGAAGTATAGGTATTCTATTTGATCAAATAATAAGGTGTAGAATTCTTTATGTTCTTACCTGTACCCTTAGTTATTAAAGAAGTTCATTCGGTATTTTGAAAATTCAACGGAAGATCAACTAATATATGACAAACAATTCGTGACCGACAACCCTAAAAGACTTACCTTAAAGTGTCAAACAATATATCTAACAAACAAAGGGAATCAGGACAGACTATTCTAATTCCAGACAGGCAGAACCCATTCTTACGTCACAACTGAAGGATTCTCGCGAAATCATTTACCTCTCTAATAGTCGGTGGTTACAGTGAAGGAACAGTAGACAAACTGACAACCCAAGTCTCTAGTTCTTAGTGGTCGAATCTCTCCATCTAATACATTCCCTGAGACCAGGTACTTCTCGGAATATTTACGGACCCCTGGATATTTGTACCTACAAAAACAAAGTAAATAAATAGATAAGTTGTTCCTAAAACTTGTTCATAAAACCACTACATTAAACATCACATTTTTACACTGAAGGGTCTCTAACGTCGATAAGACACCGTATAACCTTTTATCAGGATAAATCTTTCGTTATATGAAGTATTAAATAAGGAATTTATATGTAACTATTAGACAATACAGATCCGTGCACCCAATATCATCGTCTGTTTCGGAGACAGGAAACTTCAAAGGTAAGAAGGTCCTCTTCGTCTATCACTTGTTATCTAGTCACGAAAAAGGAAACCGGAACAAGGATTGGGTCGGTGAGAGAGTGTAGTACTTAAAATAACAGGGGTATAATAATAGACTTTAATAGAACGAAACACCCTCAGATAGACAAGTAACAGACAGACGGAAGTATCCATATAGCGAGGTTCTCACGTGTGGAACGGACAGAAAAGACAATTGATTTAGAAGTAGTGGATGTTATCACAAATCAGATTAGTCAAGTCAAGTCAGTGAATCAGTACAGGCTGAGAAACGCTGGGGTACTTAACGTGCGGTCCGGAGGGACAGGTAGTGATTGAGGGCCTCAAGTGAGTCTAAGTACAGGTATCTCAGTCACTACGGTAGGTCGGTAGAGTAGGAGACAACAGGGGAAGAGGAGGACGGGGGTTAGGGAGGGTCGTAGTCTCAGAAAAGATTACTCAGTTGAGAAGTGTACTCCACCGGTTTCATAACCTCAAAGTCGAAATCATAGTCAGGAAGGTTTCTTGTGGGTCCTGACTAGAGGAAATCTTACCTGACCAACCTAGAGAAACGTCAGGTTCTCTGAGAGTCCTCAGTAGAGGTCGTGGTGTCAAGCTTTCGTAGTTAAGAAACCGTGAGTCGAAAGAAGTGTCAGGCTGAGAGTGTAGGTATGTACTGATGACCTTTTTGGTATCGGAACTGATCTGTCTGGAAACAACCGTTTCATTACAAAAACGAAAACTTATACGATAGATCCAACCAGTATTGAAAGGAAGGTTCCTCATTCGCAGAAAAGTAAAGTACCGACGTCAGTGATAGACGTCATTAAAATCTCGGGGGGTTTTATTTCAGACTGTGACAAAGGTGACAAAGGGGTTGATAAGGGTACTTCACTACCCTGGTCTACGGCACTAGAAGCAAAAGACTTACAACTCGAAATTCGGTTGAAAAAGTGAGATTATCATCGATAAATTATTTACAAAGAGATATGATGTACTACCGAGTCTGCCATTTCTCAGACGGACGTTACTTCCTCTGGACCTAAGTTAGGGACCTGGTCCTTCTAGGACACGTCTTCCCTTACCGTTGGGTGAGGTCATAAGAACAGACCTCTTAGGACACTTGTCTCCTCGGACCGCCCGATGTCAGGTATCAGAGTCTCAATCTGTGACTCGTTGATTGTGATTATTTACAAACCAGTATAAATAACCATCAACACCATTACAATACTTCACATAAGAGACTCTAAAACTGAATCGTGTTCGTTAGTCCTTACAGTAATTCTTTTATGACTAACTTAACTTCTTCATTCTTAATTGGTTTCCCCTGTTCCTCCCACATAAAAGGTCCGTCTCCTTAACCCTGTTTCGTACCGTACTACCTCACACACTCTAATTCAGTTGTATAGATCTCAAGTTCCCATCCTCTTACGTATTCTCGGATGTCTCCGTCCTCTCCCGTCCTGTAGTCCCTAAAGTCCGACACACTTCTCTAAATTTCAAAATAGGATACTCGTCACCCTTCGTGACTTCTTGACATTTGTCCTTTAGTCAGAACAACGAGATATCTAACCTCCCTCTGTTTAGTCACACTGGAAAACACCAAAACTTCTACTCGGCAAGTCAAAACCTTTAGAACTTCAGCTTCAAGGACATTTTGTAGAGGTCAACCTCTACAGTTTATCTGTCAACACATATGTATAATAACCCAAATCTCTTCTCCAGACTCTACTAATATGTGTAAACGCATTTTTGTGTGACCACCGAGTTACCATTTCTTAGGCGGATGTTGCGTCCTCTACACTTAAAGTAAGGACCCAACCCTGCTAGGGGATCTCTTCCTTTACCGTTGGGTGAGGTCATAATCTCTTAAGGTACCTGTCTCTTCGGACCACACGTCAGGTACCCCAGTGTTCTCAGTCTGTGTTGAGTCACTGATCGTTTGTTTGTTTGTTTTTTGACATCTACGATAAACTCCAGCTCCCATAACTAGTTACCGATCCCTCTCTCATATCTGAAAATTTTTTTTCTCTCTCTCGAAATAAATTAAACAGCACTCCTTGAAGTGGAAATTTTTTTAAATAAATAAAATAAACCGACTCGGTCAAGAATCAACGGGGTACACCCAAGAATTTAACTGTGTAAGTTTAAAAATCGACACCATACACCCTAGATCAGGGGACTGGTCCCTACCTTGGACCCGGGGGACGCAACCCTCAAATCTCAGAACCGGTGAACTGGTGGTCCCTTCAGGGTTCCTTGAAGTCGAAAATTTCTAAACTGTTTTTACTACTTGTCCCTTCTTAGAATTTTCACCGTCCCCGACTTTAAAATATAAAAGTAGTTAAAGATATAGGAGATATCTGTCAAAACAACAGTCAACGGGTTTCTCTCAATGTAGGTGGAATTCGGATTAAAGAGATGACTTTAAGTTGAATTAAATAATATAAGATTAATAAGTAAAAGAACAGGTAAGGAAGATGACAGGAACTCTTGACCCTGAAACAAAAAATTTTGGTACGAACTTTGGGATCGTAGGTCGTGTGACTGTTGGACGACGACGACGACGACGACTCAGTGAAGTCAGTACAGACTGAGACACACTGGGGTCTCTGCCGTCGGGTGGTCCGACGGGGCAGGGACCGTAAGAGGTCCGTTCTTGTGACCTCACCCAACGGTACAGGAAGAGGTCACGTACTTTCACTTCCAAACACAAACAGTGTTTTGCCTACAGACACAAACTCACCCTTATTCCTAGGAGGAATCCTTTCTACTTACTCCTGTCTTTCGTCTCGAAAAGAATGTATCGAAGAGACCGACCGTTGGTATCTGCTAAAATTCTTAAAACAGATTTTGACACGTTACCACTGGAAGTCCATAGTCCTTTATATACCCTGGTAAAGATCCCCATCTCCTCAAGTTTACGAAGTAGACACTACAGAAACGCACCTAAACAAGGATAGGGTTCCGGACACCGACGATCTTCGACGACGCAGTGTCAAACCATAGGTGGTTGTCCGGAGATAAGAGAAAAGATAACGAAAAAAAAAAAAAACCAACACAGGACGACGAACACCCTAGAATCAAGGGGGCGGTTCCTAGTTTGGGTACGGGAGACGACACCTTCGGACCTCAGGATTTACTGTCCCTTAAGGAGGTAGAGAAAGAATAAACACATGAAGGTGAAGGAGATTGAAAAATACTTAGGAAGAAAAAGGAAACGACCTTCTTAGGTCCTTGTACAAAGTGTTAATATCCGTAATAAAAATAACAAGGCAACGAGTTAGTACAGGTTAAGAAACATTGAGGTACCTGACGTCGTGCGGTCCGAAGGGACAGGTAGTGGTTGAGGACCTCAACTGAGTTTACGTACAGGTATCTCAACCACTAAGGTAGGTTGGTAGAGTAGGAGACAATAGGGGAAGAGAAAGACGGAAGTTAGAACGGGTCGTAGTCCTAGAAAGGACTACTCAGTCAAGAAACGTAGTCCACCGGTTTTATAACCTTGAAGTCGTAGGCAGGGGGGTCACTTATAAGTCCTGACTAAAGGAAATCCTACCTGACCAAACTAGAGGATCGTCAGGTTCCCTGAGAGTTCTCAGAAGAGGTTGTGGTGTCAACCTTCCGTAGACAAGAAACCGGGAGTCGGAAGAAATATCAGGTCGAGAGTGTAGGTATGTACTGATGGCCTTTTTGGTATCGAAACTGATCTACCCGGAAACAACCGTTTCATTACAGAGACGAGAAATTATACGACAGATCCAACCAGTATCGAAAAGAAGGTTCCTCGTTCGTAGAAAATTAAAATACCGACGTCAGTGGACGTCATTAAAACCTGTGTTCTTTTATCAGAAAGTGACAAAGTCACAAAGGGGTAGATATACGGCACTACACCATCCTGGTCTACGGTACTAGACTCAAAAGACTTGCAACTCAAAATTCGGTCGAAAAGGTGAGAGGATAAAGTGGAAATAGTTCTCCGAGAAATCAAGAAGAAATGAAAGACGGTAGTCTCACTATAGTAGACGTATAGATTCCACCAACTATAAAGAGGGACGTTAGAATTAAGGTCGAACACTAACTAGAACGGGTGTAAAGTCCACTACATGAGACGTATATTCAATTTATTTGTCCCACTGTTATATGTCGGAACTGTGTTAAAGGGTTAAAACTTGGTCAGACAACAAGGTACAAGAAAAGACTAACAACGAAGAACTGGACGTATGTCCAAAGAGTCCTCCGTCTATTCTACCAGACCATAAGAGTAAAGAAATTCTTAATAGGTGTCAAACAACACTAGGTGTGTCAGTTCCCGAAATCGTATCAGTTATTTCGTTTTCATCTACAAAAAGACCTTGAGAGAACGAAAAAGATACTAGGTTGCCTACAACCGTTAAACTAGAGACCAAGGAGACGAAAAAGATTTAGGTCGAAGAACATGTAGACCTTCAAGAGTCAAGTGTACGAGTACTTTGGATCGAACCTCCTAAAACTCGTACTGTAACGATCGTGAACGACGACGACGACGATTCAACGAAGTCAGCACAGGCTAAGACACGCTGGGGTATCTGTCGTCCGGTGGTCGGAGGGCGTTTACTCACGTTGACACGTCATCAAACTTATAAGCAGTCGTAACCGGAAGAAACCATAACCTTACTTTCGACTGGAAAAGGTCCGTAATAAAAATGATTTCTAAATTATAAAAACATACCAATCACTGGGAACAGAGGTAAGAAATAAGACTTTACGTAATGAAGTAAAGTATATTAAAAATGAAAACCATTACCCCAAAGATAAAAGAGAAACTATTACCTAGACTCTTACTATTATACTAGTCACACACTTCCAGTCACCAGGTAGGGCAGGAGCGTAATAAGGTGAGGACACCCCCACAGACACGACCGTATCGGAGAGTACGGGTACAAACCCCTGACCAAGAAAAAGGACCCGACTTCGTTGTCGACATTATAACTTTGGAACGACAGTCGATCACTAGACCGGGAACTACGGACCTGAGACGAAATTAAGTACTAGAAACGATGGACTCAAAAGAAAAGAGTTCTGAATTTGACAAACAAGAACTGGACACCTTAAAATACGAATGAACTAGACACCTTAAAAAGAATTCAGGGATCAAAACTTGGTCACTGAGACAAGAAAATTCGGTCGAGACACAAAAAGTCGAAGACGGACAATATAAAGAACAGAGGTCCTACTGAACCTACTGACCCGTGAAACAATCGAAACCCGTCCCCGTAGTCGGACTGGACGTACACTGACCTCTGCTCATCACGAATCGAAACCTCCCAACCCCACTCACGTACCTCCCACAGTCCCGTCTCTCAGAACCCCTTTGTCCCCGACGAAACCACTCCCCGAAAGTAGTTTTATTTAAAGTGACTAAAGTTTAGTTCCACTTATACTTTAAGACAGATGTACTCACTTCTGGTTAAAAAAAAATTTTGTAAACTTCCGTATGTAAATTCTACTGTCACATTACAATTTTTACCCTTCAATACTAAATATTCGTCATCATATTAAAACTTATCGTACTGGAAAAAGTAACTGTGATTGAACGAAACGTAGAAGTCCAAAGTAATATAATTATGACACTCATTTTGGGTCTTTTGAATATCTCCTTCTTTACTAAAAAAATTAACTAAAAAATTTTTTAAGTCATCAGTAATGAAACTGATGAAAATGTACTAACGTCTAAAATTTAACGTCATTACTAGAACGATGAGTTAATCGGATAAAGAATGTTAACATTGGAAGATATAAACACTCATCGGTGTTTATATCCTCTTTTGGCTATTATTTTTGGAAACTCAAGTTGTTTTTGTACGAGGTGTGTCAGGTACTCAAGTGGGACATTTTGATCTTATCGTAAAGGAAAAAAACATTATCCGGACCTTGAATAGACTCAATCAATCCAGATACCGTAAAATAAATAAAAAAAGGACCTTTATATATCAAAAATGAAAACTGGATCCTTTGTTTTCTTTTCTACTATAGGAATTTTTATCGGGACATGTTTCAACGACCGGACTTTTGCATTAACTCTCTCTGTGACTCCTCTAGTCACGACAAGTCTTCCCTAAAGACACTATTGTCTGTACTACAGACATGACAAGGGATGTCACCGGTGACCGGTACATCGATATTCCTTGACTTATATTTAAAAATAAAGTAAAATTGAATTTATTAGTGTACACCTATCACCGAGGATAGAATCTACTGTGTCAAGATCCAGTAACATAACCAAAGGATAACGACGTTAATTTTTTTTTAATATTTCAATCGCCCCATTCGTGTACTAACATAAAAGAATACCAAGACACCCAATCTTCAGACCGTCTCCAGTGTCACTGGATTTTAGTTCCACGAACGTTCCGACGAAAGAAAAGACCTCTGAGATCCCATCTCAGGTAGAGGAACGAGAAAGACAAAAAACCGTCACCGGGTGTAAGGACCCAAGTACCAGGGAAAGGAAGTAAAATTATGTCACAATGTATAGAGACAGGGAAAGAAGGTATCAGTGTAGAGGGAGACTGAGAGGACAGAGAGAGAAGGTGAAAATTTCTGGGAACACTAATGTGACCTAAGTGGACCTATTAGGTCGGATGAGAGGGACAAAATTTCAGTCTACCAACCGTTGGGACTAAGGGGTAAAGGTACATTGGATTGTAAAAGTATCCAAATCTCTAATTCTCAACCTGTAGAAATCCTCCTGAAATAAGACTTAAGGTGTAGTAGAACATTTATACCTCGGTAAATCACTTTCCCGTAGACATGTAGAAAAAGTAGAAGATAAACAACTCGGATACGGACAAAAAGTAAGTGACGACAAACTTCAAGAGTATTACTAAACTTTTGTCATCTTTAAATTCAAATTTTCCTTCGAATATGGATCTATATTCCATATTCCAATAACCTGATTCCTAAAGATCAGGTTAGAAGATAGGGTATGTCATAATAGGAGAAGATATCTTAGACACCAAGTAAACTTCCACTTGCACTTTCAACGAGTCAACACAGACTGAGAAACGCTGGGGTACCCGATATGTCAGGTACCTTAAGAGGTCCGGTCTTACGACCTCACCCATCGGAAAAAGAAGAGGCCCCCTAGAAGGGTTGGGTCCTTAACTTGGGTCCAGAGGGAGTAACGCTCACCTAAGAAGTGGTCGACTCGGTGTTCCCTTCGGGTTCTTATGACCTCACCCATCGGATAGGGAAGAGGTCGCCTAGAATCGAAGACAGTAATCAAAGGATACTTCGCATGTGGTGTGAATCCTTGTTTTAGACAGAGTCACAACATATGCAAATTAACAAAACAGTAGGATAGTCGACCGGAAAATAACAGAGGTGTGTCATCGTGAGACCAAAACTGAAAACCATGTCACAACTATATGAAAAGGATACCACAATGATAGAGTTCTTTACCACGATGGGGAGTTGTCCACAGACTCGTCTTTCAAAGTCTCAAGAGAGACAAATGGTGGTAATTTCTAGGATTTTGCATATCGAGGCTTTTATGAAGAGTCTATAAGGTGAAAGAAGTAACACCATTAATTAATATGAAAAGTCAGGACCTTAAATTTCAAAGATTATCAAAAGTAAAGAAACGAATCTCAGAGTAAATAATTGATTCTCATGAAAAAGAACTTAAGAGACTCGTAGATATAAAAGAACTTGTACGAATATTATTAATAAATTCTCAAAGATATTTAAGTCGTGGACCCGGTACAACCTCAGTCAAAGATAACGAATGAGTAAAGAATTGACACCGGGTGGAAAAGGAAAAAGAAACGTCTAGATCGTTAAAAACTAACGTACGATCTATAACGTCCACTATGTAAAATCTATAATATACTAGACAATAACAGGAGACTTCTCATAAAAAAGAAAAATCTTCCGTAAACGTAAAAAAAAATCTTCTGTATACTAGTGAAACTCGAACCTATTCGAACCCAATACGAAACGATCTTACCAGGATACCTTTCGAGATCCACAAGGTTTCGGATTGAATGATTCTGAGTATATTTATGAGTCAAAGGACACTTCTAGAACAAATCCGAATCAAAATCCGTAAAGAACAATTCCAGATCTCATCAGACATGAGATCCCGTAACAAACAGTTATAAAATTTTTACTAATGGGTGATTCCCCTGCAAACTCTGTAAAAGTGAGGGAGGGGGTAGAAATTGGGACGAGGGTGGAGGGAATGAGGAGAACACTGCAAAATTGTTATATAGACAAATACTCGACACATTATCCATTCGATAAAAAGTGAAAGGAAGAGAGGGACCGTAATTAAAAGTGGGAAAACTACGAGAGTGAGAACGACTCGTATGTCCAAGATCCCACACCTGGGACAAGTACTCTACTTCGGAAAAACCAGAAAGAGGACCCACGGTTCCCCAAAGTGCTCCACTTTTACTCTAAAAAAGGAGAAACCGATACAGCCTTGTGGTCCTAAAAGGTAATTCGGAGTTCGAGACCAAAACGAAAGAAAAAGTTGGGAGGTCGTCGGTGAGGGACCCTTCGAGAGCATCAGAGTCGGGAGTCGCCCCCTGAACGTCCCTGTGGGTGTCACTGAAGGGTCCGACGAGCAACATGCTGAACGAGGAGAGGTAACGGGAAGGACCGCCTAAGGTCGAGAAGTTTGAGCCTTGAGTCGAAAGGGTCGAGTCTCTCGGACGACACGAGACGTACCTAAGATCGAGGGGAACGACGAAAACTATTTAACAAGGATCCGTTTCTCGACCCGTCAACCCCAGTGGAACACTCAAAAAAAGAGAGTCTCTAATGTCAGAACGAGACTTTCTACAACAGTTACAGACTTTTAGTAACGGGAGTAAACCAAAATACCAAGACACCCCTACCACCTTCACAATCAGGATTTACTCATTGAGGACAGAGCCTGAGGTTAACCTTCGTCTTTAGGAAGGAGACGAAGAAAATCTTGGGTAGGTAGTGATCATGTCCACTATTAGTGGGTTCTAACTTTGTCGTCGGAAAATTGACAAGACCAGAGGAATGGAAGTCGGAGGTATGTTAGAGGTCTCCCTTGAGACATTTTGTGGGTAGACGAGACATTAAAGTGACCACCTTTAGGAGGAATCCTTAAGATAATGGGAACCCTATTTCAAGTCTGAGAGATTTCACTGAGTCTCAGGAGGGAGAAACTAAGTAGGGGACGGAAGGAGAGGTCGGAACCCAAAGCAACGAGACAGAACTTGGGAACACACCCAGTGCGACTAGAGGGGGTCAACAGTCTACACGTCGCCACAATGAAGGGAAACGTGTAAATGAAAAGACACAGACCTTAGGGGTGTAGAACTGAAGGGTGGAATGAACCGATAGAGGACGAGAAATTCAACGTTGTGTCTGTAAAAAGGACCTTCCGGATATGTTCGAAGGACGATATACTTTCATCTCGTAAGGATACTTTGGATACTTTGGTTTCACTACATTTCACGTTTTGTATAGAACGATTGCCTACATGTCTCATTTGACTCTATGTTCATATTTCAGTTCTCGATGGACCTTATTGTCCGTTCAAACCGGAACCTCATGTTTTACTACGTCCCGTTTCCGATTGTCTCGAAAAGGTCCCTCACGTGACCAGTATCGTTTGTGGGAGAAGGTTGTTGTGTTCTCTGTTGAGATGTGTACCTGTAGTGGTCTACCAGTTATGACTTCAGTCTGACTAATATAAGAAACGTCGACTCTACCTCTTCGAGATATGTCAGTCTTTTTTGTCCTGGTCCTCGACTAACACCGAGTTTAGTACTTGAGGAATAACGGTTTAAGTCTGAATTTAACTTCTTTCATCCCTTTTAGTGATCTGATAAGTATATACTGGATTTAGTTTCGGGAATACTAATGTGTCACCTTCACTGTTTATCTAAGTTCCCTAATCTAAACTATCTGTCTTACGGACTACTTGATACCTACCTCCAAACACTGTAACATATCCTCCGTCGCTAATTTTAGTAAGGGTTCTTTTTCTTTACGTTTTCCGTTTTACCAACAGACTCCTTCGGAATGTTTATCGACTCTTTTCTCTTCAATTTCCGTTTCCTCTTTTCCTTTCTATACGGGTAAACTTACGTCTCAAGGTTTCTTATCGTTCCTCTCTATTCTTTTGGAAAGATTCACTAGTCACGTTTCTTTATCTCCCTTTGTTATCTTCCCTTTCTGATCTCTAGAGGAGTTCTTTTAATCTCTATGGTTCCCTACAAAGTACGTCTCTACCCATGTTATTTCTTGTCTTTATCATACCTGGATTGTCTTCGTCTTCTATAATTCTTCTCCACCGTTCTTATATATTTGTTTGATTTGTCTTTTCTAGAAGTACTGGGTCTATTGGTGTTACCACACGAGTGAGTGGATCTCGGTCTGTAGGTCCTTACGTTTCAGTTCACCTGGAATCCTTCGTAGTGATACTTATTTTGATCACCTTCACTACCTTAAGGTTAACTCGACAAAGTTTAGGATTTTCTACTACGATACTTTCACGACGTGAGTAATACGGTCGTTTAAACCTTTTGAGTCGTCACCGGTGTTCGGACCTTTTCCAGTTAAAAGTAAGGTCAGAGTTTCTTTCCGTTACGGTTTCTTATAAGTTTGATGACGTGTTAACGTGAGTAGAGTGTACGATCGTTTCATTAAGAGTTTTAAGAGGTTCACTCCGAAGTTATCATACACTTGACTCTTGAAGACCTACAAGTTCGACCTGAATCTTTTCCGTCTCCTTACTCTCTAGTTTAACAGTTGTAGACGACCTAGTAACTTTTTCGTTCTCTCAAGGTCGTTTTGTAGATGAAGACGAAATAACTGATACGGTTTCGGAAACTGACACACCTAGTGTTATTTGACACCTTTTAAGACTTTCTCTACCCTTATGGTCTGGTGGAATTAACGGAGGACTCTTTAGACATACGTCCAGTTCTTCGTTCTCAATCTTGACCTGTACCTTGTTCTCTGACCAAGTTTTAACCCTTTCCTCATACAGTTCCGACATATAACAGTGAGACGAATAAATTGAATGTACGTCTCATGTAATACCACTTTACGGCCCGATCTACTTCGTGTTCGACCTTAGTTCTAACGGCCCTTTTTGTAGTTATTGGAGTCTATACGTCTATTGTGGTGGGATACCGTTTTTCACCTCTTCTTGATTTCTCGGAGAACTACTTCCACTTTCTCCTCACACTTTTTCGACCGAATTTTGAGTTGTAAGTTTTCTTACTTCTAGTACCGTAGACCAGGGTGGTGAAATACCGTATAGTAACCCCTTTGTTACCTTTGTCACTTTCTGAAATAAAAGAACCCGAGGTTTTAGTAACGTCTACCACTGACGTTAATTTTCTACGAACAAGAAACCTTCTTTTCGATAACTGTTTGGATATGTCGTTAATTTTTCGTCTCTGTAACAAAACGGCTGTTTCCGAGCAGATCAGTTTGATGACCAAAAAGGTCATCAGTACATACCTACACTCTCAACCTAGTATTTTTTTTCGACTCACGGTATCTTAACTACGAAAACGTGACACCACAACCTCTTCTGAGAGTTCTCAGAGAACCTGACGTTCCTATAGTTTGGTCAGGTAGGATTTCCTCTAGTCAGGACCCACAAGAAACCTTCCTTTAGTCAGGACTTATAAGTAACCTTCCTGACTATGACTTTGACTTCGAGGTTATGAAACCGGCTGAGTAACCTTCTCTGGTACTACGACCCCTTCTGACTCCCGTTCTCTTCCCCCACTGTCTCCGACTCTACCAACCTACCGTAGTGACTGAGTCACCCACACTCAAAATCGGTTGAGGTCCACTATCACTTCCTGTCCCTTCGGAGCACACGGCGTCCAGTACCCCAACGTTTATCAGTCTGTGCTGAATCTCTGACTTGTCGTTACACACGCACATGGAACTCCGTTGTGAAACGAGTGGGTCCCACTTTTGTCAGTATGACCCGGATCCTAACCTCTGTGAACAGAATAACGACGGAATATGTAGGACTTATAAACATGTAGGACCAAAGTGTAAAGGACTTGTAAAAGGATACTTTTAAAAGTAATATCCATCCTGTCATAAAAGATCGACACGGATAAAAAGTTCCTACTCTTAAGATTTTTTATAAAAAATAATACTTTTTAAAGTTTTATAGTATATTATTACTTATAGGTATATATGTAGTAGACCTAAATTATTAACAGTTGTAAAATGGTGTAAACGACATAGTAAAAACAAAATAACGATCACAAATAGTAGGGATGTATAAAGAGATTTTTATACCGAGAAAGAACGTCACGGTATATGATAATAACGAAAATAATTTTACTCGATCTTAAGGAATTATAGTATATTATACAACAGGTATAAGTTTAAAGAATGAACAGAAGTTTCATAGAAAACATCGACTAAACAAGTCAAGTCCTAGATTTGTTCCGGTTATGTAAAGTAAAGTAAGAATACAGAGAATTCGGAGAAACTCGAATCTTGTCAAGAAGGAATAGGAACGAAAATATACACACACACAGAAACACACTTGTGTACTGTAACTGAACAATTTCTCTGTTCGGTCAACCGAATGTGGGACAGAGTAAAGGACTTAAACAGACGAAAAAGCCCTACCTAAAACTACGAAATAAACTACAACTTGTAGAGGAACCCAGCCTTATAACCGTCAACCCTCTGGGACATGTGTCTCCCGGGGTCTATTATTCCTCCTATCTGATTTTTCCGTCATCCCATAAGGCACAAGGACACAAAACGAAGGACCGTCTCGACTATCTGAGTATACTTGTGTGTCGTGGTATCAGGAAAGTCTTTCTTGGTCGTTCTGAAAAGAAAAACGATCCAGTAATCGTGTCTCGAACTCCTATATTACTAGGATAACCTGCATATAAAACTTATCGCATAGAACTCATCTTGTTCAATTTTGTTTCTCTGTCCTTCTACTTTGATTTTGATACTCTTCCGGTATCCTTTAATGGTCATCGGACTGTCGAACCCAAACAAGAGAGGACTTCAGACGAGTAGAGAGAGCCAACATCGTCCCTTGGTTTAAACCTTATCTGTTGACGTCTCCTCCTTCACAGAACCCTCTTCGACTACTGCCTTGAATCCTCTAATCCGAACCCTTCTCCTTGTGTCGGTTTCTTCCTTCACATCATATCCCTCCGTTTGTCACTCTCCCAGGTCGAGTGGAGAAAAGAGGAAGGGGGGTTTCTGACCACGATACTCTTTCCGACATTTTAGAAAGAGTAGAATTTCCACAAAACCTTTTAATGAGTCAGGAATAATCGCAAGGATTGAATGCGTCCCCTTGACTCTGAACTTACCATAGCACACCCTTCTAAATTTTTGTTGTTTATGGATCCAGGGTGGGAGTCTTTAAGACTACATTACTCAGAGTCTACACCGGTACTGTTGTCCTAAAAATTTCTGAGGGGTCCACTAAGATTACACGTAGATACAAACTCTGGATGACTGGATCTCGTTATCTGGTATATATGTAATAGAAAAAAAAAAATTTCTGTAAGTTAGTAGAAAGGGTGGAGGTAATTCGACATACCTTAAGATTACGTATTTTTTTCTATTATCACCTAAAAGAAATGAATTCCACAAACACTTTAGAACGAGTAGCCTGTGGTAAACGGTGGATGTAATGATTGAAAAAGGTTCGAGAGTAAAGGAGGGATATCGTCGTAGAAGTATCTTGATTCACGGTTTCTCCTTCTGATAAGTCTTTGTAGTGGGTAGATCTCAAATGACCTAAAATCGGTAGATCTAGACCTAAACTTACGATGAACAATTGACACACTGAAACCTGTTGATGTGGATTTGAGAGATTGGGAGTAAAGGAAATGGAGAATTAACCTCTACTATGGATAGAGTGTGCAACAATTATTTTTTCTTTCAAACTATATTCGATCACATGAGAGTTATCTCCAATCGAGGAACCCATGAAGTCCGAAAGGAACTCCGGTGACATTTGAAAGTCCAGACAAGACCGTACCTTGACTACCAAACCGAATTAGGTCCTTTGAAGTCAACGGAAGTATAACTTGAACGTAACAGCCTACTTATGTCTAGGCGAGATAGGTACTGTCCAGTTTTCAAGAACTAACTGAACATCGGAGTACCCTTGTCTACCTCACCCCCGCCTCAACAAGGACAACTTACTTCCTCTTCGGTCCTTGAAGGTACTTTACAGAGTCCTTTATGAGACATTGAAGCATTTAACTTACTTGACTCTATTAACAACCTCTCCCTTCGTCCACGTTCGGATAAAAGTACTCTTACTTTCGTCATACTCCCAGATCTTTACCACCACTACCTACCCGACCTCAAACTACACCCTTCCTCAAGAGACACCCGGTCTGTCTCTACATCCAAGTATCTACTCCCTCCTAAAAAAAACTAAGTTCTTTGAAAAAAAAAATTTACTATTACCTTAAAATTCGTTCATACATTTTTGTACTCGTATAAGAAAGGGTAAAACGATAGGGTTATACCAATTTGTTTTGAGGGTCCATTATGTCTGTGGAGTCACAAAAAGTAACACGCATACGACTCTTCACATTGACTCGCTATACTTAAATTGAACGAGGAGGAAGAGGAAGAAGGATGGGTCTGAAAACAATTCAACACTTTACCGACCTCCACAAGTCCTTCTACTGTTTCCTCTTCAGTCTCCGACCCTCTTAATGTTTTGATCTACTAGACATTAACTTATTACAACTCATCTTATGTGTTTAGTTTTCACAGATTTTAGACAAATTTCTTTTGAGTAAGCCCAAACCGGGATAGAGTCACTGTAACTTGATTACAAAGTTCAGAGTCGTACCGATTTACACCATAAAGGACAAATAGAAGGTGTTCGACCGTAACTAAAGGTGTAGAACAAAGGACGTGTGGGGGCTGGAGATGTCTTACTTTTTACGAAAGGATCAAAGGAGTCGTGAGTGTTACTTCTTGGAAGTCTCAAGAAAATAAAGACCGGAGACTGATTCGCCTCCTTATCGTAGGACAATGTTATCCACAAACTCGGTTAATCCTACAAACCACCCGAGTGACACCTAATAGAAATCAGGTAATTTAAAAAAAAAAATTAATAACTGTCCAATAATAGGTTTTATCCACTCAAACCAACGATTGGGTAAAATTACATCATAACATCAAAAATAAAGGTAAGAATTGTCTGTCTACTCCCTTTTTTTTATTTTTTTTTGTGAAGATTCTTCATTCTTCATCTTTTACAAGTAAACCTTACTATTTTGGAAAACCATTAAACTTTAACTTTGGTTCCGTTAAAGACCGTGTGACACTCGGCCCCGGAGGAGAGACCCCGGGACAGAGGACAGCAGACCGTACGGAGACGAGTGTAGGTCCACGACGCATCCCCAGGGCACACCGAGACCCTAATGTCAAATGAACGGGTATCACAGGATATTCTCGTGGGGGACGTTCCGATTCTAGAATAAATAAATAAAAAAAATCGTAAAGAGGAAGGGTTCTTTTAATAATAATAAAAAAAATTACGGAGTCCCAATTGTTCGATAGACTCCTTACTTAAACTATTTCTATCGAGTCAAATTCAAGACACACTGTAGTTACCATCCCGAGTCACAAAGTCGGACGACACTCACATATGTAAAGTTCTCTTCAAGGGATATTTGGGGTTGATTACGTAGGTAGACAGGTGTTTCCGTAAAGTCCTAAAGTACATATCTAAAATTACTGTCCCCGTCTTACCACATGTCAGTAAATATGTCTGAAGGAGTTTAGAGTTGTGTTCTAAATACAAAGTTTGGATAAAATTTCTATCCCGAATGAATTTAAAATTGAATTACAGTGAATTAAGGGAAAATCAATATGGAGGGGTAACGGTCCTGTAAATTTTCAGGGGAGGGAAGGATGGTTTCTGTCCTTCAACCACTGGAGAGTCAAAGATGGGTGAACACTGAGAAGAGTCATGACCACTTCTCCACTTCGAACCTTCGAAGAAGGGAAACGCAAGTTAATTGTTAACTGAGGGAACTAATACTAGGACTGAAAAGTCACACTCCGTGTAGAAATAAAGGGAAAGTGATCAAAATTGTTGCTTGAAAAAGTGAGGTAACAATTAATTACTTCTGTACCTATTATCACTTATGTACTAAGTCTGTCAAGAATCTTGTCGGGACCAGTTATCTTTATCGTACACTCCAGGTATGAATTAAAACTTAAAACATAATCGGTGTAATTTTTTATTTTTCTTTGTCCACTTTATGTAAAAATCATTATATAAAATAAATTAGGTCATATTTTATAATAAAGTGACACGTTAGTTGTATCTTTCACTTCTTAGAGTATGAGCAAGGGGGGCGGGGGCGGGGTGGTGGACATGTATCAGAAACTTTAGATCCTACATCAAAATATAAAATCTCGTGTAGAGTCAAACGTTATCGGTGTAAAGTTCACGAGTCATCGATTTACATCGATCACTGATATAACAAAAATCTGAAGTTTTCAAAGACTCATTCTTTCTGATGACTTAACACTCGAATCCAAATCAAAATTGACCTGACATAAGAAACACTTTTTACAAACAGATTTGACTACTAAAAATAAGGATTTAGAAGAGACTACAAGAGGTGAAGTCATTAGCAGTGACCGTCCAAACGAGACTTACAAAAATATCCATCCCGTGACACGTGGAAGTTCTCGATGACTAATGTCACGTGTGCCGACAAACGTCAGCGCGACACAGGCATTGTGACGGATTAACAGGTACGGTCTTTCCCTCAAACATTATGAAATAGAGGAGGTGGGGGAACGGGTAGAAGAGGTCAGAGAGAAAGTGGCTCACTACAACCAAGACGGAGGTTTTATGTAGATCTGAGACTGAAGTCGAGAGTCAGAGACGATGGTGAAGAAATCTCTCTGACGATGGTTGACCTGATTGCGTCACCGACGATTGACCAAGGGGTGCAGGTGAAGCCTACAAGAGGCCAGGAAAGAGGTACAACGTTGGACACAACCTTTTCCGTTCAGACTCGTCCGGAGAAAAGGAGACTTTTAGAAGATTGTTGGAGGGCACGAAAATCCTATCTCAGGTTTTAGGAGACCACCGGGTGTCCCAAGAGACTCCGAGGATGGGTAGATGATAAGGAAGGAAGAAACAAAACGTAACGAAGAGAGAAGGAATGATCCTGAAAGTGTGTGAAAAGTTGAAAATGAAGGTCCCGAACAACGGAGACAGAAACGGACCGATTGAATAAAAACGGTAAAGTCCGGTTTATCCTGAAGGAACCCAACGGAAGAAAAGAAGGAACTGAGAACCCAAGGGTAATACAAAAGTATCATGGTGATACTGAGGAAGTTGTAACTAGTCTCAAAATACTAATAAACACATTAAAATCACATAATAGACCCAACCGGTCACATTCTCAGTACTACTTTCTCCCGTGAGAGAGGGAACAAGTACTGGAAACATAGAAACCATGGTCGGGACCCGGGCCGTATAACGTTCGGAAGTCATTTAAGGTCGACTTGGACATTTACCGAGTCGGACAACAAAGACCGTCAAACCATCGAAATCCTCCGAAGAACTCCAACGTCTTGGAGTACAACTATACTGATGTCACAAGATCGAAGACAAAAGGACACTTGTAGAATCTCATATAGGAAATACTTCGATGAAGAAGCCGTTTAACGACTATCTAAACCCTTTTAAGGCGACCCGTAACTCTATTACTGGCGTCATAGTGGTTTAAACAAAACATCTTATTCGCATGAAAATGGTGGTTGGAGGGGACAGGAGTATGGTCGAGTGTACCAACACCTTAAGGATCCAGTATACATACACGTACAAGTTTAACTGGTATATTAAGGTTTAACAAAAGGTCTCACATCTTTAAGAAACAAACGAGATACAATAGACGGTATGAATAGTCTGAAAACACAAAAACGGTCATAACACCATATTTACTACAAAATACCAAATTTAAATATTAAAGGACTAAAGATTACTTTTAGATTACTTGAAAATTAAAAAATTTTAAGTGGTAAGGACAAAAGGAAAGAGATTTTACTGAAAACGGAAAAAAAGACAAACTAACAAGTAGAAAAGGAGTAACCAAAAAACTCTAAAAAGATATAAGATCCAGGATTACGAACTACTATAAGTATAACGATCATAAAAGAGGGTCCAACAACGAAAAATGGAGGATGCAGTAAGATATACCAGAAAAGTGCTTAGTTCTAATAATTAAAATTATATCATTTAATCGGTCAGAAAAGGAAATACCAAGACGAAAGATTTTAGAGTAAATTCATGTGAGGTGTAATAAGGTTTCAATGCTTAGACAGAAATCGAAGGAAATAAAACTAGTTATCATAAAAACAATAGAAAGTCAAGATACATAAAAGATTAAAATTAAGAAGACATTGGAGACCCATTAAATCTTAACACAAAGACTTAAAGTTCATATATTAAAGAAAAATATCAAGAAACGATGACTATGAATTAAATCGATAAATGAAAGTCTATTGTAACACTCGATTCTCTAACACTTTAAACAACTCTAGAGAAAATACCAGACCAATTACCAGAAAATACCATACCAATTAAAAATATTCGGTACACACGAATTTTTCTTACACATAAGAGTTCAACAACTTACTCAACATAGTATCCACGAGTCATCTAGTTCAACAACTTACTCAACATAGCATCCACGAGTCATCTAGCTCAACCAACACATCAAGTCTAAAGACACAGGAATAACTAAAATAACGACAACAACAAAACGTACAGTCAATGACTCTCTCATACAATTTTAGAAGGTAACAATACATCCAAATGTGAAAAAAAATCAAGTCTGAGAAAAAAGAGATATATGGAAACTTAGATACACCAATCCACGTATATGTACATTTTAACAATGTATAAGGACCACTTGACTTGTAAAAATAATTACTAATAGAAATATAGTAATTAGGAAAACGGAAATTTAGACAAAACAGACTATAACTATATCGAAATGGTCAAAAAAGAACTACTGACACAAACGACATAAAAAAGCATTTGAAATGTAATTTAAACACAATTCGGAATATATACCGGGAATGTTTATTGAATTTCAACATAAAATCAAAAATCAGGTCAGACTGTTATAAACAGAAAATTGGTCTGTCAGTCCAAGTAAATATGACTAACACTAATTACAATATGTCCGTATGGAACCTCTATAAACCCCAAACTAAGGTCTGGTGAGTTATTTCGTTTATAGGGTTATTTTACCCAGTATACTTCAAAAACCGGAAGGTCATATATATTTTCAATCCAAATATGGTATGACAACAGACAATTTATACACTATGATCGCAATATAGTAACCTCTTCCTTTACCGTTGGGTAAGGTCATAAGAACGGACCTCTTAGGGTCCCTACCTCCTCGGACCACCCGACGGCAAATACCCCAGCGTCTCTCAGCCTGTACTGACTTCGCTGAATGGTGGTCGTCGTCGTCGTCGTCGTCGTCGTCGCAATATAGAGGTTTTTGTCACTTTTTCTCTTTCGTTTCGCATTTTTTGTTACTGTTTTTTGTTACATGGATAAAATCAATTTTTAATGAAATAACGATTTTTTACGATTGGTAGAAGACTCCGAAGTAGTCTAACATTAGAAAAAAAGGGAAACTTATAAATAAATACATAAACCGACACGGTCCAAAATCAACATCACACGACCCAGAAGCGACGTCGTACTCTTGAGAATCAACTCCGTACACCGTAGATCAAGAGAACTGATCCGATCTTGGACCCGGGGGACGTAACCCTCGTGCCTCAGAATCGGTGACTTGGTGGTCCCTTCAGGGTAGTAATCCATTGGAAAGACGTCCACCTCCCAGAACGGAGTAACAACTACCGTTGACTGACTAGTCCAACCACAACCACTAACGAACTTCCGATCCCACCGGTATCGTTAAAGAATTTTACTCCGTTACTAACTACGAAAGAAAATCCTCACTAAAGAGACGTCGTATGTTACGACAAACTATCTTAAAATGGCTGTCATCTTGAAGAAAGTTTTAACGTCAGTTAGGAGAGTTTAGGACGGTGACGAAATAGTTGAACCAACTAAATTATAAGATTCAAGAAACAACAGTAAAGTTGTTAGAAGTGTCATAGAAGTGGCTCTTATCTACGGTAGAGTTCTTTGGGGAAACGGGTGGACTTTCTTCATCCAAGAGTGGACACTTTGAAAATAGTACTCTGACGGTTGTTAAACAAGTGTAGAAGTCCGAGGTGAAGATTAAGATTAATACAAAGAGAACGACAAAGGTGGTGTAGACGTCAATGAAGGAGGTGATTCAGAACCCGGGGAGTTTCAGTAAGGTACTCGTGACATCAGTTGAAGAAGGTTTAAGAAACTTACAACTATAAAACTGGAGAAGGGTACTTAGTACTTACAAGAATTACCGTAGATCTCACCATTAGGAAAGGTCTTCCAAAAGTCAAATGAAACGAATCTAGGTGGTCTCCTTATAGGTACCTTCGATATTGTAATGTTTTATATAAAGAATCTATCATTCTAAACTTTCACCTTTGCTGAGGAACTGGGTACCCGACGTTTTACCAAAAACACAATCGTCTTTACTTTTGTTGCAATTAGAGTAATATGTGGAGGTAGTCTTGAGAACCTACTGGTCCACGTAACAGTTACTCGTCATTATAAAACTTTCCTTAGTAAAAAAAAAAAAAGGACTCGTCACCCAGAGTTGTCCCCCGAATTTTATAAGTCACTCGGTATAACACTTGTCTACACGACAGTAGGGCCGAAATAACAAGGTAAATATCACGTGTCCGTCCTATTTAATTCGTATTAAGAATTCCCGGGACCTTTAAAACTTTACCAGTAAATTTGAAGTAAGTCGAAGTTCAGTAGTCGAAGTAATTGGGGATTGTTCTCTCAGTCTGACAGGGAACTTCGAAAATTCACTCCGTGACTGAAGAGAAGAGATCGATACGTTCAGGGCCTACCGTAGACGAAGAATATCTTCCGACGAGATAGATATACCTTTAGACAACAAATCACATCGGTGAAAGCAATTAATAGAGTTGGTCTTGAAGACCTATTGAGGACATCGAAGATGTTGTCATAAACGACGAAGTGGACCATGAAAATACAATATCCGAAGAAAGGTATTTCGAGTTCTTGGTTGGAGACGATCGAAGTGTGAAAGGAAGACGTTGAACCAGTGGAGACGTCAGAAGCGTCTTAAGTTCTCTCAATCTCAGAACGAGGCCTAATCAAAAACCGAATTCCTTTACACCGGCTAGATAGGTCTAGTGAGTTTGAAACAAGAAAGAAGTGATTCGGATAAAGTGAAAGGATAGTAACCATACCAGTGACCTCATCGTGAAAATAAAGAAAGTTCTCGAGAAGGAAACGTGAGTAAGTGTTGAGCCGGCTGACATACCAAGTCCTCCGATCGAAAACCGGAGAGAACCGAAAACTACACGGAAGGAGCGTTTCACATTATTGGTAAAGATCGAAAACTAAATGTCACTCTCTACATGTCGAGAAAGAAAGTGAGTTTGTTTACGAATCTCCGGTAGTATCCCGATGATTAAACGGATTAAAGTCATAAAGACACAGAATCCGGGTTCCTTTCCCTCTCTCAGACCTCACCAGTCTTGTGTGTGTTGTAAATAATTCAAACAGTAAAATACATCCACGTCAAACACCACAGGGTTTTGTTAATATTGCCACTGAAGTTTCCAGTGATAGTCCAGTGGTATTGTTTATTATTGCTTTTTTAGACTTCACAATCCTCCTAATGGTTCTGCACTGTGTCTCCAAACTTCATTCACGACAACCTTTTTTTACCAGGACTATCTCAAATGAACTACGTTCCAAGGGTCTCTGGAAGCTAAAAATTTTTACGTCTTAGACGCTCCATGTCTTTTCACTTCGGGTTATTTTACTCCATACGGACATAAACTTAAATAAGGAAGGTAGAACATTAATAAACTTGACTTCACAACTACACGTAACACAGTGTCAGAAGCCGACTTTCTACAAGGTGCAGTGACTTATTGAGTTGGTGGATACAACCTAATAGGGATGCTGGGGTTGTACCATCTCTGAACCCTAATTTACCGTTGTCTTGTGTTACGTCCTTGACCTCTGTCGCATTCCGGTCACCATCCTTTCCTCTGCAAGTGGAAGTAGTCACAAACTTGTTGAGAGTATACGTGTATTTTCTCCTTTATTTTGTAGTCGTCGTTCACTGTCTCGATCTTGTTTGCGAACCTTATTATATGAAACAAGTAACTTGTCGACAATTCAAGGTATATGTAACGATTCGTGAAAAGTGTATATTAAATGAAGTGTGTTGTTTGGTGATTCCATCCCTCAATGACGAAAGTAAAATGTCCACCCCTTTGACTTCTAGTCCCTCCCTCGAATCTCTTCTACGGGTTCCAGCTTGTTGACCATTTACCGTCTTGACCCTTAACACAAGTTAGGACATACCGAGATGTTGAGAACAAAAAAAGTAATTCACTATAGTGTCCCTCAACTTGTCCATTTATCGTTTATTTTCTTCTGGACAGAAAATTGATTTGAACTAGTTCTCGAATTCCTGGATAGTAAACCCCCTTCACTCGTAGGGTAGAAATCGGTAAAGGTTCGTCTCTCTTTCACCAGTATATAGTTCCGACACCGTCACCCTCAAAATGAAACTCACCCTTCAACTAGCTTGTCTACGAACCTAATCTACTGGCTATTCCAGATAGTTCGAGTCAAAGGTAGTGGAATGACTTTGACACGGTTTCGAATTGTTCACATACGGAGAGTTTTGAGAGGGAGGGAAAAAACTCTCCTCGGTGTTACACTTGGACAGGAAAGAAGTAAGTCCGACGAGTGAGCGGCGTCACAATGTACTACACGTGTCCACCACCGAATTATTTTACAATAAACTACTACTGAACTACTTTCGGCTGAACCGGACAAATCTATCCTCTTCTTGTTCAGGACACATAAAATATCTCACTTTTGTGTTCACGTCGTATTCCAAGTAATTAAACCGTACGACCTCGGTTCTCTACGTTCTCGGCCCTCTGACGTAAATTGTAGTCGGAGGAGTGAACTCTTTGACAGTTGTTAGTTCGTCATGGAATGAAAATTTAAGTCACAAAATTTTTACTTTATAATAAAATATCCATCCAAAAAAGGTTCATCGGTCTTAACCCCCCTTTTTCCAGACAGGAGACAAAGAACGAAAGAACCATGTAAGACGGAACACTTCCGGTTCTCGGGTAATTTTTTTATTCTTTAATCAACTAAAGACAGTCGTCAAAATAGTCCGACGGACAGGACATCAGAAAAGAAGACATGTAGAATAAAAGAAATAGGAGTGACAGTGAGGTAGTCATTGGTGAAGAAGAAAATTTCGGAACGGTTTTCGTTTAAAGAAGGTCTACGAAGATAACTGGATACGAAGACGAACATGGACTTGGAGAGTTTCACAGATCATCACCGTCGGCTTCATCTACTCTTCCCTAAAACAAAAAAACTATCAATGAAATTTTACTCACTTTCGTCACAGTGTCGGTGGACGTACGATATGGTCCGGAGACTCACCACATCCTTTTCAGAGTAACACCAGTAAACACTTCTGTGACTCCGTATTCCTCCAATACTTAACATTTATCAATCGTCACAATCGTAGAAAATCGGGGAACCGAGAATGTCAGTTTACGACGTAATGCTTGATAAAGGGTGGTCAAAGACTGAGAACCACAAATTCGGTACTGTACCGACTATGGACCCCGAACTCCATAAATGTCAAACGACTCGAGGAACAACGTTTCCCGGTTGGTTCACGATGGGTTCCGCACACTTCTCCGTACCGACAATTTCGGATGATCGTACGCTTGTGTGAAACTCCTCCCGGAGGGTGACCCCACTTCCACGACGGTAGACGGACACACTCTGATTTCTGTGGCGGGTTCTAGGAATGAAAGTCTTAAGCCGGCACACTGAGAATTCACACCTGGTAAGACCAAAGTAGATCAACGGGTGTGACTGAAACCTAACAGACACCCATCGGTCTCTACGCGTCACATTTCGAAGCACCCTTGACCCTTGGATCCCGAACCCAAGACTTTGAAGGACTCTGACCTAAGTACTGAACACAACGGGACCGGAGTCGGAAGAGTACACTGGTAACACGGTCTGGTCACTAAGAAGCTTCCACCAGGAACCTAGTGTACAGAGTCTTGAAGATCCCCCCTCGAACAATTTTCAGTTCTAAGGACTTGAGGTAGGTCCGGTTGTCCTAACCTCGGAGACCCCCTTCCCTGCGTCCACCGAAGAAAAATTGAGGAAAATTGTTCGACTCGTTCATACACGCGACTCCAAGCCAATGGACTCTGTCGGATACTAAAAGACCCACTCTTCTGCTTCTTCCTATCGTTAACATTTAAATTAAAACCGTCTCTAAAGCAATGAAAAAAAACGCGTATTTTGAAAAAACTGTATGTTTTCGACTTGTATAAATTACATGAGTTGAACCACGCAAACCTCTATTCGTGTGTGAACACTCTGGTAGTCACGTCAGTCACTGTACTTGTGTAGACAGTGGATGTTCAAAAGGTGAAGGAGGGAGGAAAGGGAGAAGCAAGAAGGGAGAGAAGGAACACTATTCTTGTGTTGTAATCTAGATGAGGAGTTGTTTAGAAATTCATACATTATGTCATGACAATTGACACCCGTGATTCAACATGAACATGTCATCTAGAGATCCTGAATGAGTGGAACGTATTGACTTTGAAACAGAGGAACTTGGTTGTAACGGAATAAAAAGGGAGGAGGGTCGGGGACCATTGGTGACAAGATGTGAGACGAAGATACTCAAACTGATAAAATCTCAGGAGTATATTCATCCTAGTACGTCATAAATAAGAAGACACAGATCGAATAAAGTGAATCATCTTACAGAAAGTCCAAATAAATATAACGATATTTACCGTCCCAAAGGAAAAAATATTCCGACTTATTATGATATAAATCACATTTATGACGTAAAATAAACAGGTACCTGTAAATCAAACAAAGGTATAGAACCGATAACACTTTTTACGACGTCACTTGGACTCTTACGTCTATAGAGAAACTCTAAGACTAAAATCAAGAAAGTCTATTTATGGGTCTCCACCTTAACAACTCAGTACACCATCAAGATAAAAATCAAAAAACTCCTTTGAGGTATGATAATAGGTACCACCGACGTGGTTAAATGAAAGAGTGGTTGTCATATAGTTCCGAGAGAAAAGATGTGTAGGACCTATTGTAAACAATAGAAACAGAAAAGCTACTATCGGTAGGTTGTAAGTCTTTTGATTCTAGTACCGTAGGTCAGGATAGTAAAGTACCGTTTATCTACCCTTTTGTCACCTTTTCCACCGTCTGAAATAACAAAACCCCAAGGTTTTAGTGACGTCTACCACTGAACGTCGGTACTTTAATTTTCTGCGAACGAACGAGGAAACCTCTTCAGTTACCGTGGAGTGAGGTCATGAGAACGGACCCTTTAGGGTACCTACCTTCTCGGACCATTCGATGTCAGGTACCCCAGCGATTCTCAGTCTGTGTTGACTCGCTGAAGTGAAAGTGAAAAGTGAAAGGACGTAACCTTTTCCTTTACCGTTGGGTGAGGTCACAAGAACGGACCTCTTAGTGTCCCTGTCTCCTCGGACCACCCGACGACAGATACCCCAGCGTGTCTCAACCTGTGTTGACTACGCTGAATCGTCGTCGTAGTCGTCGAACGAGGAACCTTCTTTTCGATACTGGTTGGATCTGTCGTATCATCTTTCGTCTCTGTAATGAAAAGGTTGTTTCCAGGTAGATCAGTTTCGATACCAAAAAAGGTCATCAGTACATACCTACACTCTCAACCTGATATTTCTTTCGACTCGCGGTTTCTTAACTACGAAAACTTGACACCACAACCTCTTCTGAGAACTCTCTGAGAACCTGTCGTTCCTGTAGTTTGGTCAGGTAGGATTTCCTTTAGTTAGGACTTATAAGTAACCTTCCTGACTCCGACTTCGACTTTAAGGTTATGAAACCGGTGTACTACGTTTCTTGATTGAATAACCTTTTCTGGGACTATAACCCTTTCTGACTTCCGTCCTCCTCTTCCCCTGCTGTCTCCTACTCTACCAACCTACCGTAGTGGCTGAGTTACCTGTATTCAAACTCATTTGGGACCCTCAACCAATACCTGTCCCTTCGGACCGCACGACGTCAGATACCCCAGCGTTTCTCGACCTGTGTTGACTCGGTGACTTAACTTGACTGAGGATTGTCCACACTCCACTGTAGAGTAAAACCCAAACTGAATGTAAAGGGACTACTAATCACTACAAGTCGTGAAAAAGTACATGGACAACCAATATTGACTTACGAGAAGAAAGTACAGTTTCTGAGATCAACAAAATTTAAACGGTCTTTAGTTGATTAATCATACACTACTGTTATATAATAAAAGTAATAAACACAGACACAAAGGATTGAATGTTAGACGAAACCAGGACAAAGAAAGGACGTATTGACGTCATTGGAAGTCAGAGAAGGATTCCTACCTAAACAGACTCCTATAAAACCAGACATTTTATTGTTTGAGCTTCTTCAGGGAGTGTGTTAACTATACAATAAAGAAACACAATATTTTGTGAATTAAAGAGCTGTCTAAAATGATCTCGAAAAGTTCATGACGTAGAATGACATAGAAACATCAAAATAGATGGTTAAAAAGTGGGATTAGGTAGGTAGGTAGATGACTAGATAGGTACCTAGGTAGGTAGGTAGGTCCTTAGTAAACCGAGAGTTTGATCGTATACATCGACTAATGGATCTCAATCAGTAGGACAATTAAAAAAAATTATACTTTATCAAAATGAGGTAGTAACTTCATAAAATGAGGTAGTAACCTATATCCCTGTTAGAATAAGTATATTTTATACGATTTAGTAATTTAGTTTTCGTAAATAATCATTTTTTTTCGTTCGTGACCTAAATGAAACCGAAAAACTCAAAAAATAAAGTATCAAGAACATAAATAAAAATGACAAACGATGAATGATGATAATCTTTAACTTTTTTCATGTTTTCTTTTCTACTTCTTTTACTAAAAGGTGTTTACTGGAGATTATTGTTTTCGTTAGAACTCTTTCTTTTTACCTCGACCTCCTGAAGTTTGATATCATATTTCAACATCATTAGTTCTGTCATACCATGACCATGTTTCTGTCTGAATATCCAGTTACCTTATCCTGTCTTTCAGGTCTTTATTTGAGGGCGTAACTACCAGTTAATTAGCTGCTGTTTCCTCCGATCTTACCTTTTTTCTCTCAGAGAAATTATTTACCACGACCCTTCTGATCTGTCGATATAGATTTTCTTACTTTAATCTTGTAAGAGATTACGGTATATGTTTTTATCCGAGTTTTACCTAACTTCTGACTTTCCACTTTAAGAATCTCCTTTTGTATCTGTCTTACGAGAAACTGTATTTAACGTCGTTATAGAAAAACCTACGTTAAGGGTCACATTACTTTTATTTTTGTTATTATTTGTTTACCTTGGATCACCTTGAATGGGTTTTCGAAAACATGTCGTTTCCTTTGACATTTTTTGTTTTTATGCGTCTTTCGGTCGTGGGTTTTACCCTCTTTTATAAACGTTTGTTACGTTGGCTGTTCCCGAAATAGAGGTCTTACATGTTTGTCAAGTAAGTCGAGTTTCAGTTTTTTTCGTTTGTTGGGTTAGTTTTTTACCCGTCTTCTATATTTACCTGTAAAGATTTTTCTTCTGTATATCTACCGGTTTTCTGTATACTTTTCTATTAGTTGTAGCAATTAATAATCTTTTTATGTTTAGTTTTGATGTTAATCCATAGTGCAGTGTGGTCAGTCTTATCGGTAGTAGTTTTTCAGATGTTTGTTCACGACCTCTCCCACACCCCTTTTCCCTCAGGAAGATGTGACAACTACCCTTACATTTAACCATGTTGATAATACCTCTTGTCATTCCTCAAAGGAATTTTTTGATTGTATCTCGATGGTGTACTAGGTCTTCTTCGGTATTAAACTTTTCTGTGTATATGGGGATACAGGTATTGTCGTGATGAATGTTATCGGCCCTGTGTCTCCGTTGGATTTACAGATAACTGTACTTGCCTATTTCTTCTACATCATGGATATATGTTACCTTATAAACAACAATAAGAAATCAACGATTCAACACAGGTTGAGAAAACGTTGGGGCGACTGACATCGGACAGTCCGAGGAGACAGGTTCCCTAAAGGGTCTATTCTTATGACCTCACCCAACGGTAAAGGAAGAGGTCCCCTTAGAAAGACTGGCTCCCTATTTTGGGGTAGAGGACGTAACCGTCCGTCTAAGGAATGGTGACTCGATGGTCCCTTCGGGGTGTCTTAATGAATCGATATTTTTTTTTACTTTACTACGGTAAACGTAGTTGTACCTATCTAGATCTTTAATGGTATGACACACTTTTTTCAGTTTGGTCTTTCTGTCTATAGTATACTAATAAATATACACCCTAGAATTTTTTTACTATGTTTACTTGACTAAATGTCTGAATCTTTTGTTTGAATACCAATAGTTTCCCTTTCCACCCCACCCCCTTCCCTATTTAATCCTTCAACCCTATATTGTATATATGACGACGACGACGATTCAGTGAAGTCAGCACAGGCTGAGACACGCTGGGGTATCTGCCGTCGGGTGGTCCGAGGGGACAGGGACCCTAAGAGGTCCGTTCTTGTGACCTCACCCAACGGTAAAGGAAGAGGTTACGTACTTTCACTTTTCACTTTCATTTCAGCGAGTCAGCACAGGCTAAGAATCGCTGGGGTACCTGACGTCGGATGGTCCGAGGAGGCAGATACCCTAAAAGGTCTGTTCTCATGACCTCACCCCACGGTAACGGAAGAGGTGATGATATATAATTTTTTTTTTTTTCTAGGATTTTCTACTACGATACTTTCATACCGTGAGTTATACGGTCGTTTAAAACTTTTGAGTTGTCACCGGTGTCCTGACCTTTTGTAGTCAAAAGTAAGGTTAGGGTTTCTTTCCGTTACGGTTTCTTATAAGTTTGATGGTGTGTTAACGTGAGTAGAGTGTGTGATCGTTTCATTACGAGTTTTAAGAGATTCGGTCCGAAATTATCATACATTTGGTTCTTGAAGGTCTACAAGTTCGACCTAAATCTTTTCCGTCTCCTTGGTCTCTAGTTTAACGGTTGTAGGAAACCTAGTGTCTTTTTCGTTCTCTCAAGGTCTTTTCATAGATGAAGTCGAAATAACTAATAAGGTTTCGGAAACTGACACATCTAGTGTTGTCTGACACCTGTTAAGAAGTTAACCCTTATAGTCTCCGGGAATTGCCGGAGGACTCTTTATAGTTATTGGACTATACGTTTGCTGTGGTGGGAATACCTTCTTTCACTTCTCCTTGATTTCTCGGAGAACTACTTTCACTTTCTCCTCTTACTTTTTCGACCGAATTTTGAATTGTAAGTGTTTTACTTCTAGTACCTTAGGCCAGGGTAGTGAAGTACCGTTTATCTACCCCTTTGTCACTTTTGTCACTGTCTGATAAAGGAATCCGAGGTTTTAGTGACGTCTACCACTGACGTCGGTACTTTAATTTTCTGTGAACAAGGAACCTTCTTTAAATACTGGGTGGATCTGTCGTATAATTTTTCGTCTCTGTAATGAAACGACTATTTCCAGGTACATCACTTTTGATACCAAAAAGGTAATCAGTACATACTTACGCTCTGAACCTGGTTTTACTTTCGGATCGCGACTTCTTAACTACGAAAACTTGACACCACAACCTCTTCTGAGAACTCTCAGGGAACCTGACGTTTCTCTAGGTGGGTCAGGTAGGACTTCCTTTAGTCAGGACTTACAAGTAACCTTCCTGACTACGATTTCGACTTTGAGGTTATGAAACCGGCGGACTACGCTTCTTTGACTGAGTAACCTTTTCTGGGACTACAACCTTTTCTGACTTCCGTCCTCCACCTCCCCTGCTGTCTCCTACTCTACCAACCTACCGTAGTGGCTGAGCTACCTGTACTCAAACTCGTTCGAGGCCCTCAACCACTACCTGTCCCTCCGGACCGCACGACGTCAGGTACTCCAACGTTTCTCAGCCTGTGCTCACTCGCTGACTTGACTTGACTATATATTTTATCTATTAGTCGTTCCTGGATAGCGTACCGTCTTCCGTTAGAAAATCTATCCGAAGTTTTTAAAAAACACACACGAAATATCAAAAATGTTACAACAAAAACAAAAACGGTATATTGTCACACATAGTCAGTATTAATATGTATATAGGCGAAAGAAATCTCGGAGGGAGGGGAGGGGGCTAGGGTGGGGAGATCCAGTAGTGTCTCACGGTCGGACCCGAGGGGTACAATATTTCGTCGGAGAGTGGTCGGTAGGTGAAATGTGTACTATGACATACATATGACTATGGTGAAAGAGGTAAGTAAAGTGAGAGAGGGAGTCGGGGACACAGTGTTCAGGTAAGCGATGTAGACGTAGAGGTAAGGAAGTGACGTTTATCCAAGTAGTCATGGTAAAAGATCTAACGTGCACGTAGGCACAATTCAGCGAAGTCAGCATAGACTGAGAAATGTTGGGTTACCTGACACCGGCGGTCCGAGGAGACAGGTACTCTATGAGATTCGTTCTTATAACCTCACCTAACGGTACGAGGAGGTCCCCTAGAAGGGCTGGGTCACTGCCTTGGGTCCAGAGGGCGTAGAGGACGTAACCGTCCACCTCAGAAATTGTGATCTTGGTATACCCTTCGGGGATCTAAGGTATATATACGAAATTATATACTACAAAACCTCTTCCCTTACCGTTGGGTGAGGTCATAAGAACGGACCTTTTAAGGCACCTGTTTCCTCGGACCGTCAGATGTCAGGTACCACAACGTTTCTCAGCCTGTCCTGATTCGCTGAAAGTGAGTGAATGAGTAGGCAACAAAAAGAGACAGAATGAAGTGAGACGTATTGTCCGAGATAGACTTCTTCTTATATATATATACATATATATATGGATTTAGTGAAACGACATATAGACTTTGATTGTGTTGGGACATTTAGTTGACATAATGTTATATTTTATTTTTAATTTTTTGGAAGGTCCCGAAGGGACCACCAGGTCACTAAATTCTTACGTGTAACGTTACGTCCCATATAGTCAAGGTAGGGACTGGGTCCCTTTCGGGTGGACGACCCCTTGTTGATTTGGGTACACGGTGTTGACGACTCGGACGTGACCTTTCTGGTGTTCGACGTCGAGGACGTCCGGTGTGAGGATCTCGGGCGCGAGACGTTGTTCTTCGGTCGTGGACTCGTCGGGTGTGTGACGTTGACCTCTCACCGGGGACGAGAGACGTTGATCCCTTTCAGGTCCGTGTTGTTTCTTCTGGGCCGTGTCGGTTTTTTTATTACCTTTTATTTGTTTAATTTTCTTTTGGGAAGGTCAATGTTTTATGAACTCAGTACCAGTACTCTACATGTCGAACTCCTCATATCAATTATGGATACATTACAGAAATATACCACTGTCTACCAATGATCTGAATAGTACCACTAGCAAGACTTTACATATCTCTCTAACTTAGTGATGTAACCCGTGGTCTTTGAGTGTATCACAAGCCCATATATAATACGAAGTAGTTTATTTATTCGAGTATCTTTGTCTTTAGTATAGACACTGATGGTCTCTGATCCTCCTCTTCCTCAACCTATTTCCGTCCCTTTTCCGCGTCTGCAGGTCCATATTCTATTTATTCACGATACCTACATTATATGTAGTAGTCGTATTCATTGTGACGACATAGACATAAACTTTCACTACTCATTTAGGATTCTTAAGAATAGTACTCCTTTCTATATAAAAGAAAAATAAACATAGATATAATCTACTAGTCTCTTCCGTTACCGTGGGGTGAGGTCATGAGAACGGACCTTTTAGGGTACCTGCCTCCTCGGACCATCCGACGTCAGGTACCCCAGTACTTCTCAGCCTGTGAATGACTCGCTGAAGGGAAAGCGAAAAGTGAAAGTACGTAACCTCTTCCTTTACCGTTGGGTGAGGTCACAAGAACGGACCTCTTAGGGTCCCTACCACCTCGGACCACCCGACGGTAGACACCCCAGCGTGTCTCAACCTGTGCTGACTTCGCTGAATCGTCGTCGTATAATCTACTATCCAAAAGTGATTTGAAGAACACTATTGGTAAAGTACCACACATACCACAGTTTAGTAATACGAATTTGAATAATGTCACGAAATACAGTTAATATAAAGTCATTTTGACCTTCTCTTTTTCGGGGTTTCTACAAAAATAGGTTATTATTGTATTTTAAATCTTAAGGGATATACAATGAAATCTTTATTTCCAAACAACGTCGTCTAACGGTAAGATATTTGATGGAACTAAGACGAACACCTCGTGGTCCCAGGAGGCACTTCATCGCCTCGGACACAACGATACCAAAGAAAGAAAGACCAAACGGAAAAACTTCGAAGAGACAAACTTCTTAAGAATGAGTAACAAGTTCTGAGTCACCGAGACAGTGGCAGAGACACTTCGACAGAAACTGTGTATACCTGGGTCACTTCACGAGAAAGGACACATAAAAGGGACAATGAACCCTATAAACAGATATGAAAGATTATTAAGTATGACTTGTATTATTATTTGTGACCCAATCTTTATAGGGGACCTCCTCCCGTTCCGTAGGGTGAGACCATAAGACTGAACCTTTTAGGGGTACCTATCTCCTCGGACCACCCGATGTCAGGTACCCATGTTTTTCTCAACCCGTGCGGACTCTCTGATCTGCATAATAACAAAGACAGAGGGAATGATCCAATACAAAGTAAGATGAAATATAGATTCACGAAGATATCGTGTTTCACTACAAGTTATTAAATACAATTTACTTTTAAAAGAAAACCGGTTCTATAAACAAGAAGTTCTTTACATAGGAAGAATGGAATAAGACATTATGGACCTAGTGCCCTGGAATACACATGGGTGAATCGGTATTGTCTGACCGATTTACTAGACTGAAGACAGAAGCGAGACCCTTTATCGAGGGGGACGGTTTCTCGTCAGTTCTTTTTAAGTAAATAACTCACACTACACTGCTACCGATAAACTTTTCGAACTTTGATGGAAAAATCACATTTTCTGAACACAGACAGAGTTCGGATCTAATCCCGGTCACAAACCAATAGAGTCACTCATTCCTAGTCAAGTCAAGTCAAGTCAACGAGTCAGCACAGGCTGAGAAACGTTGGGGTACTTAGCGTCGTGTGGTCCGGAGGGACAGGTAGTGGTCGAGGGTCTCAAGTGAGTCTGAGTACAGGTAGCTCAGTCACTACGGTAGGTCGGTAGAGTAGGAGACAACTGGGGAAGAGGAGGTCGGGGGTTAAGGAGGGTCGTAGTCCCAGAAAAGGTTACTCAGTCGAGAAGCGTACTCCACCGGTTTAATGACCTCAAAGTCGAAATTGTAGTAAGGAGGGCTTCTTTAGGGTCCCGACTAGAGGAAGTCTTACCTGACCAACCTAGAGGAACGTCAGGTTCCCTGAGAGTTCTCAGAAGAGGTTGTGGTGTCAAGTTTTCGTAGGTAAGAAGCCGCGAGTCGGAAGAAGTGTCAGGTTGAGAGTGTAGGTACGTACTGGTGACCTTTTTAGTATCGGAACTGATCTGCCTGGAATCAGCCGTTTCATTACAGAGACGAAAAGTTATACGATAGATCCAACCAGTATTGAAAAGAAGGTTCCTCGTTCACAGAAAATTAAAGTCCGTGGTAGACGTGACTAAAACCTCGGGGGTTTTTATTTCAGACTGTGACAAAGGTGACAAAGGGGTAGATAAAGGGTACTTCACTACCCCGGCCTACGGTACTAGAAACAAAAGACTTACAACTCGAAATTCGGTTGAAAAAGTGCGAGGAGAAAGTGAAACTAGTTCTCCGAAAAATCAAGGAGAAGTGAAAGACGGTATTCCCACCACAGTAGACGTATAGACTCCACTAACTATAAAGAGGGCCGTTAGAACTAAGGTCCAACACGAAGAAGGTCAGGTCGCAAAGAGTACTACATGAGACGTATATTTAATTTATTCGTCCCACTGTTGTATGTCGGAACTACATGAGGAAAAGGATAAACCTTGGTCAGACAACAAGGTACAGGTCAAGATTGACAACGAAGGACTGGACGTATGTCCAAAGAGTTCTCCGTCCAGCCCACCAGACCATAAGGGTAGAGAACTTCTTAAAAGGTGTCGAATAACACTAGGTGTGTCAGTTCCGAAACCGTATGAGTTCTTTCGTCTTATCTACAAAAAGACCTTGAGAGAACGAAAAAGGTACTGGGTCTCCTACAACCGTTAAACTAAAGGTCAAGGAGACGGAAAAGATTTTGGTCGAACTTGTAGTCCTTCAAGTGCCAAGTGCATAACGACTTCGGACCGAACCTCTTAAAACTCGTAAGGAAATGATCGTACACTCTACTCACGTCAACACCCCATCAAACTCGTAAGAAACCGCAACGGAAAGAAACCCTAACCTTACTTTTGACTGGAAAAGGTCAGGACACCGGTGACGACTCAAAAGGTTCAAACAACCGTATAACTCACGCCGTGAAAGTGTCGTAGTAGAAAGTCCTAAACTTTATCGAGCTGACCTTACGGTAGTGGAGATGATCGAAACAAGCATCACTACGAAAGATTTCGGGTGAACTGAAACGTAAGGTCCTACAGACCGAGATCCACTCACTAGTGTGGTAGTACTAATAGCAGCAACACTTCTAGAAAAAACATGTCAAGAAGACACATAAGAACGGTGGAGAAGAATTATAGAAGACGAAAACAATCCAGGTCTGGTAAAGACAGGAAATAGCTCGGGTAGAAACGTACTTTACAAGGGAACCATACAGATTAAAAGAACCTCTCTAGAGATCAGAAAGGGTAAGACAACAAAAGGAGATAAAGAAACGTAACTAGTGACTTCTTCCGAAAGAATAGAGAAGAACGATAAGAGACCTTGAGACGTAAGTCTACGAATATAGAAAGTTAAAGAGGAAACGAAAAACGGAAAGAAGAAAAGTGTCGGTAAACATTCTGGAGGGGTCCGTCGGTAAAACGAAAAAACGTAAAGAAAAGGTACCGCTACCAGAACTAGGGACAGAGGACATGTCACAGTGTTTGGAGTAAGGTATCAATTAGTCCGTGAGATAGATAGTCTAGATCCGGGAATTTAGATAAAGAGTGAAGGTGACATATTATTATTCCCTAAACTAAATCCAGTATGGACTTACCAGATCGCCAAAAGGGATGAAAGAAGTTAAACTCAGACTTAAACCATTATTCCTTAAGTACTAGACTCGGTGTCAGTCGAGGACCAGAACAAAAACAACTGACATATCTCGAAGAGGTAGAAACCGACGTTTCTTATATTAGTTAGACTAAAGCCACAACTGGTAGACCACTACAGGTACACATCTCAGAAGAGAACACAACAACCTTCTCCCACAAACGATACTGGTCACGTAAAAGAACCGTTTTGAGATAATCAGAAACGGGACGAATTAAGACGTAAGGTTCCCGTTTAAACGGACAATGAGGTCCATAAAGAACTGAAGGATGAAAACGTAAGGTCAGGGGACATCACTTTTCCTGTAGAAAAACCCCACAATCAAGATTTTCTAGAACATCCAGAAGTATCTTGGCAAGTTGAAGTCGAAGAAGTCACAATGACCAAGCCCGTATCTGCACCTATTGACACTATAACTTACCAAACGGAACCTTTACTTGTCTCTAGTAAGACAGCAAAAACTCTAACGTAGGTTCATGACGTAAAACCTGAGAAGACAACTGGTACTACCGATGAGGTAAAGAAGACTCCCTAAGGACGGGCGTCATCATCTACATTACCAGTAGACTCAATTTAAGTGGGTAAGGTCAGGTAAAATCAAACGACTAAGGACCTTACAGCTGTAAGTGAGAACGGTAGAGGACAAACTGGTAAAGGTTAAACGGAACTAAGTACCTGGGCTGTAAGGTCCAAGGATACGTTATAACGACAAATGTCGTAGCCTGGAAAGAAGATAGTGGTCAGTGTAGGTGTCGACCCATAACAAAAATGAAACCGAGGTAGGGAAGTAAGAAAGACCTCAATAAAGAGGTAACTAGAGGTCATCGTATAACCCATGGATGACTGGACCCCTCAAGGAGTAAGTCATGGGATAGTAAAACGGAAAAGTATGACAAGAACCCCAAGAGTTCCGTTCTTATGACTTCACCAAACGGTAAGGCAAGAGGTCACCTGGTGTAAGACAGTCTGGAGAGGTGGTACTGGGTGGGCAGAACGCAACGGGACGTCCCTACCGAATCAAAGTAACTTAATCTGTTCCGACACCAGGATCACACTAATCTAACTGATCAAAAGACACTCATACCAAAGTCACACAAACGGGAGACTACGGGAGAACGTTGTGGATGGTAGAATGAACCCAAAGAGAATGGAACCCTCACGCCATAGAGAAGTACCGACGAGGTCGTTTCGTGTCGGCGACGAGGAATGGAACCTGCTCCCCATAGAAGAGTGACGGCGGAAAGGACTGGAAGTTGTACCCTATCGAGGAGATCCGGGAGGACGCGGGAGTGTCGGTGACGAGGAACCTGTATCCCAACGAGGAGGGCCGGCGGTGGGGACCGGAGCCCACGTCTCTTTAAGTATTAGAACAAAAGACTGGACTTTCAACGACTCTACTAAACAGTCATTTGTTACGTCTGGAAGATCCTAATCTTCCTTCTCCGTCCTTCCGGTGTCAAACCTTCCCCACGAGACGACGGTCGTACCTTAAGTCCTTCCTCGGAATCAAGTCCAGACTACTTCTCGAACTCTTACTTCCTTTGCGTTCCCGTACCGTCAGTTCTTTCATAGAATCATCACCGCCAATTGAGACCACACTCTCTTGCCCCCGAAATGCGACAACCACTCATGTCTTCACATTTGACCATGTCGGAAAGATCTCACACCAAAATGTCACACACAAGTTGTAAAATTCCCACAAATGTAAATGAAAAGAATGTTTAATATGAAGATTCCTAAAAAGAATCACCTTAGTATACTCTTCTCATGGTTCTACAAACATATTTCTATGAATAAACTTTAGTCGGATTTCGAGGTTTTTATCCCTTGACTAATTTATATAACTAAGTAGATATGTCCCCTTACAATGTATCCGTAAATTTATTACTACCTCCGAATATAAATGATTTTTCCTTTCTCCATGTACTATATAATTTTCTTTCGACAGGTTCTTTGGTATTCACTGATACTACTAAGAAATGGGGAACACGGTGGACCAAAATCGCTTAATTTACTCACGTACTTATCGGTTTGTTGAAATGAAGGTCGAACCGTTACCATCCATTATTACCTTTCTAAAAAGATTTAAAATAAGAAAGTAGAAGAAGGTGACTTTGACAAAGACTCCCTGTCGACGAAAATCAAAAAGAACTCTAGAAAAGAGGAAGGTACCTAAAGCGAAGAGTCTGAGAGTAAATACTCCAATGTATGGAAGGAACCACACTCCAACACGGGGAAAGAAAAAGACTTACAACGACCACATAATGTAAAGACCGACCAGTAAGTAATAAAAACAAGTAAAGTAATTTCCAAAACTCTCAGTCCAAAGTACCAGGGCACAGTAAAGTAATAAAATTGGACACCCAGGCAGGTCTTCGATAATCCAGATCTTTTAAGAAGGAGAGATTTTAAACCGTTCATAAATAGATAAGACGAAGTTTTTATACAAAATTCAATTAAGATTTTAGAAAAACTTTAGATAACAACATACCAAACTCCACTCTGGTATGTAAAAAAAAAGAAGGTTTTGTGAACAGGTCAAAATGTCTTTAATAACCCGTTGGGTAAAATAAGGTATATCTGAACACTATACATGAAAAAGTATATAATTCAATATTATATATATTCATAAAGTCCGGACAAAAAAAAACAACAACAATGTAACAAAACAAACAACTAAGACTGTGACCATAATATGACAAGATTAAAATTTTATGTTAAATTATAGATCAAACTCATGTAAAGGTGACTACAATGACAAAAGGACGTATGATGAGTTATGAACCGTAATACGGTTTTTATATTTAAATAAACCTTTATTAACTGTAAAAAGTAATAAATCACACGGGAAAACTTGTACAAACAAATTAAAAGAGGAGACAAAGTAGAGAGTCCCAAAAGGAATTCATTAAACGTCAAACGTCGACACTTAAACTTTAAACGTCAAACACTTAATCTGGAAAGGGAGTAATGTAAAAGATTGACCAATAATATATCCTTCAATGATATATCCTTTGACTTAGAACTTATATATAAAATATTAATTGGTTAAACAACTCACAATCAACAATATTAAAACGAGAAACTAAGAGAATAAAAAGATCCTTTGTTAGTAGAGTACGTCTTTTAATATTGAAGATAGGATAAAAGTTTATAAATACATAGAAAGACAAACTTACAATCATTACTAGGACCCGTAGAAAATGGAAGAAGGTCTAAAATTACTCTCGTTAAAATCATTAAACGACGATTTTCCCTAACTGTAAACCAGGTCCTCTCTAATTCTTTATATGAAACGAAGGATCGAGTGATCCTCCGAATTTTTAAAAAATTTCACAACTTAAAATAGTTTACTAGAAAACAGGAAAAACTATTAGAACCCGAGAAAGAGTAAACTGGATCACTACATTACACAATATAATTATATGAAAGATTATAATTTATTATGAACGTAAGGACTCCATTAGGGATGAACTAATACGAACGAATAACAAAATTATATGAATTTAAGTGACCAGAGAATAAATCCTAAAAGTGTTGACATAGACATTTACTTAACAAAGACCTCATAGTAATCAACTTCATAAAAGATCTTCCTTATAATGTTCCCCCTTTTTTCAAAGGTGTCAGTTTGTGTAAATTCTTTCTGTCTAATTTTGTGAATTTCTTGACAGAAACGAAGACCGGAGTCTCTGAAATTATACGATTAATTATGCACGATATTTAAAGACTCTCTCACAAAAGGTTTGATTACGTATCTGAAAAGGGGAATCTTTGAATCTGTGATTATGGGTGCCTTGGGAGAAATCTTATATGATGAGTAAAAGTTTAAAATCACAATCTCAATACAATTGTAGAGTTTCACTTAACCCTATTGGAAAGTATTAAAATATACGAGACCTTATCTAATATGTTATATCTATAATTAACCAAAGAACTTTTGAAAGTTTCGGAACGGGTATCGTAACATAACCGGACCTTGGTCAGAGTGTTTAATAGAGAACTATTGTAATCGTCACAAAAGGTACTTATAAGTTGAAAGAATAAGGTGACTCAGTTAAAATAATTAAGTATAAAGATATTTTACCAAGTATAATAACTCTAAAGATTTGACCAATTTTACATTTACACATCTTAAAAACAATTAACTATTCTGTACAAGAATAAAACAACCATTTGTGTTACCTTTCTTTACTAGATACGGTTTATAAACTTTATATCACATATCGTGAAGCATTTACGACTTAAGAAAAAAGGGGGATGAAGGGAAGATTAAAGCAAAGAAACAAAAAATAAATCAAACAGTATTGAAGGAGTTAAATTTGGAAAGGGACGGGTCTATTAGTGAGGAAGATAAACAGGCGGATAGGTAGATAAATAAAATAACCAAAAGACGAATCTAACAATAAAATAAAAAGGATACAAAGAATGTCAACAAAACGGAAAAGAAAAACAGATCAAAGAATTCACTGACTTTTCAAATAAATTTGTTTTAAGAACTGATCACTATTTTTATTCGGATAATTAAATTAAAATTTTATCAACACATAAAAACCAGGAAATACGTGTATCACGTCATAAGTTTCAAATGATTTTCTGAACGTTTCTTTTGACTCAGAGGAAGGAAGGGAACCGGGTCAGTAGATGAGTAGTTAGGGGTTGATGTCAAGGGTCAAGGAACACAAACAAGGTCTCGACGAGAATTTACCGAAACAGTCCTTACTTATGGACATACGAATCAAAAATAAAAACAATCCAAATTTTTTCTGGACGAAAAATTCCTTTTAAAATAACCGTATATCATTTAAATTTAATTTAGTTTTAAATTTAATTTTCTACGAAAGAAGAATCTTCCTTTCGATACTGTTTGGACGACGACGATGACGATTCAGCGAAGTCAACACAGGCTGAGGCACGCTGGGGTATCTGCCGTCGGGTGGACCGAGGTGGCAGGGACCCTAAGACGTCCGTTCTTGTGACCTCACCCAACGGTAACGGAAGAGGTTACGTACTTTCACTTTACACTTTCAGTTCAGTGAGTCAGCACAGGCTGAGAATCGCTGGGGTACTTGACGTCGGATGGTCCGAGGAGGCAGGTACCCTAAAAGGTCCGTTCTCCTGACCTCACCCCACGGTAACGGAAGAGGTCTGTGTCACATAATTTTTCGTCTCTGTAGTGAAACGGTTGTCTCTAGGAATGTCAGTTTCGAAATCAAAAAGTCATCATCACATACCTACACTCTCAATCTGGTATTTCTTCCGACTTACGGCTTCTTAACTACGAAAGTTTGACACCACGACCTCTTCTGAGAACTCTCAGGGAACCTGTCGTTCCTCTAGTTTGGTCCGTTAGGCTTTCCTTTAGTTAGGACTTATAAGTAACCTTTCTGACTACAACTTCGAAGTTATGAAACCGGTGGACTACACTTCTCTGTTGAGAAACCTTTTCTGGGACTACGACCCTTTCTTCCGTTTTCCTCTTCTCCCGTCGTCCCCTACTCAACCAATCTATCTAGTGACTAAGTTACCTGTACTTAAACTCGTTTGAGGTCCTCTTTTACTTCTTGTCCCTTCGGACCGTACGACGTCAGGTACCCCAACGTTTCTCAGTCTGTGTTGAATCACTGACTTGTTGTTGTTTTAGTCTATCAACTAAATGATATAACACAATCAAGGTCCACATGTCGTTTCACTTAGTCAATATGTATATGTATATAGGTGAGAAAAAGTCTACGAAAATGATACATCCGGTGGTATCTCATAAAAAATAGAATAAAATAAAAAAATTGAAAAATAAAATATAACCTCATATCGACTAATTGTCACAACACTATTAAAATCCACCTGTAGTTTCCCTGAGGTGGTAGATATATGTATATAGTCAAGAGAAGGTTTTGAGGGGACGGTAGACCCGATGACATATTGTAACTTGTCTCAAGGGACACGATTTGTCATCCAGGAATAATCAATAGACAAAATACATATCATCACACATCTACTAGAAGGTTAAATAGGGAAGGGACGAATGGTGGACTATTGGTATTCAAACAAAAGATGTAGACATTGAGATAAAGATAAAACATCTCCTGGATGAAAATTAAATTAAAGAGTAAATTATGTCATTATCCTGACACCGAAATTTTGAAAAAGTGTTCTACACTTTAATAAATAAGTAAAGATAAAAACAACGTAACACTAATTACATCAAATATGAGACATGAGACTTTTCAACACTGTATGTAGTACACTAGTTAATGTACCAGTTCAAAATATTTATAAAGTACCTATAAAATTCAACATAACAGAAATCTCCGGGTTTCTTATATTAATAATTAGTTTTGTAAAAAACAAACAACAATAAATCAACTACATAATAATATCTCTCATCATTTAACGAAAGAAAAAGTTTAAATTGAAAACAGTTAAAAATAAAAGTAAAGACTATTAAAAACACAAAATATAAAATACATGTATTTCGAATTAATAAGAATATATAAATAAATTCTCAGATTGAAAATGGAGAAATTTTTTTAAGATTTTCATTATGGACTCTCTCAGTAAAGGATCCGTCCAACTATTCTTCAGGTCCCCAGGGGTTCTTCTCTCCCCAGACCTTAAGAGTTCTTCCTTCTTTCCTGTTTGAAAAAAGGGAGATGTAAGGAATCCTAATATATGGTTATTACATAGGACGAACTCCTGTCAGAGACCTCTTTTGGACCGATTAGGACAATAGAACTCTACATTTAATACCCTCATCCAGAACACTCCAGAAATGTTGGAGGTCTGTAAGAAAACTAACTAACATTATTGATTAACCTCTCATATATTGAGGTAACGATTGTGATCGTTCCCCCATGAGAAAGACGTGGGAAGACTACAGATACAGTCTTCGAAAGAGATAGGGAAAATATGAAATGATTTTGAGATAACGTGTTTTCGAGACTCACTAGTTCGGAGCAGAAACCGGGGTCTAACTTAAGAAGAGGAGGTCTCCGGTCCTTAGGGCCGTAGAAAAGCACCAAGTCGTTGTTGGAAAGTATGGATATGGACCTTTATTCTTAAGTTCATTATCTCTTTCTGTAGTCTACTTTTCATTTTATAAAAAAGTTTAAGGGGTGGATGTTACAGTGTGAATTTAACATTAATAAAAATAAAAAGATTCACCAATGAAGGTATTCAAAATTAGAATATATTTAGAATATCCAAATACAGAAAGTAAGAATTAAATAATTGAATTATAATGTATAACTGAAAAGTTATATTTTCTAATTCTAAATTCATAATAAATGTGTTTGAAATGGAGAGGAGTTTAAGGATTAAAATTACAAAATAATTGGAAATATTAAATTTTTTCGTCAATTTGACATTGAAGAACTAAGTATGTAAAATTTGTAAAAAATTACGACAATAAATACTAAACCTTTAATTAAAGGGTCAAATTGTAGAAAACACGGAGAGAAAAAGACGGTAGGTTAATACGATAGTGAAAACAAACCTCTTTCGAATCTCGTAAAACAAGAGATCAATATTACTGGGAAGGTATGAAACAGATATCTCACTTTCAATTTTCAACTATCTACCGTAAAATTATATTATTCAGTATATTTATAAGTGACATATAAACCATCCTTATAACTTATACATCTCGTCTATCACGTCAAGTTGGATATACGGGGAACTTCCACTTACAAGGTTTCTGTTCCGATTTACCTAAGAAAGAGAAAATTATAAAGTAGATAATGAGTCTGAGTAAGTTACTAAATTGAACAAAGTATACACCTGGTAAGAATCTTTTGCTAAAACGAAAAAGAAAAATCTTAAAGACTGACAGAAAAAAGAATTGCTTTCTTCGTGTACGGTGAGATTGGTATATGTTATATACCGTTGACTATCAGTACCATAAAAATTTATGAAATCAAATATAACTGCATTAAAAATCCAGACAGATATCGATCGTGGGATCTTAAAAAGAATTAAAATAAAGACCTAAACAAGGTGAATAAGGAATGTAGGATATAAAATAAGACATCAATAATAAAATAATGTAGGAATAAAAATAAGGTAAAAAGGGGGAACATCAAGTATGAGTTTACTAAAAAAAAAAGTCTTTCCATATAGTTTCTATTTGAAAGATCCAGGTTCAAAAAGACTTTTATAGAAACAAAACTGGATTACGAACTGACTATAAAACGATCCATCTCTTAAGATCTAAATTTTATTGAAGAATCGTTAAACTTTCATAACGAAGAAACGAAAAAGTAACAGAAAATCGTACATGGTAAGGACTATTTTCACACTCCGGTTCACCTAAGAGAAATGAAAGATCCATTAGACTCAATAAGGAAGACCTTCAAGATTCTAAAAGAAATATTGCAGTCATAACACGAAAACAGTTTTCACTGATTCTTAACAGAAAGATGAGAAGGATCACTTGTAAGGACCTAAGAAAATTGGATTTCTGTCTATAGAAGTTCAAACTTTCAAAAAATAAGATAAGAAAAAAGGTCTATAAAGGACGAAAATAAAAGAAAACATCAAAAAACTTTGACCGTAAAGTCTCCAGAGTACCCTCCCTTCTCAATAAACATTCATTAACCAGACGAAGGAGTATACCTTTATTTCGAGTCACATTAAAAAAAAAGTTACAATTTACACGAAAGAAGATCAATTATCAAAAACAGAACTTAAGGAAATACAAAACATACATGTCATGGCAAAGGGAAAGTAAAAAAAGATGAAAACCGACTATATCGAAATAAGTCGGAGTAAAAGAAAATTAAACAACTAACATTCGTCACAACTCAACCTAATTATGAGTGATTATCATAAAATTTTACCGCTGAAAGGATAATTAGTCAAGAATTAAAACTAATCTGGGATGTCCGTCTTATACACATTCATCGTAAAAGTCGTTCACACACATACAGTATAAACGATTTGTATAAGTGTAGACTTCTATGACAAGACGACGAAACCCTTTCGTATCATTGAACGGGACCACATATAAGAAACCCGTGTCGAAAAAAGACATTTTAGACACACATTTACACATGGGGAAACAAGGATACAAAACCCACCCCTTCAGGCTCTGGTTGGAAAACGAAGAAAGGTAGGAAAAGGGAGAGATAAAGGGAAACACCGTCAACAAAACAACGGACCTAGACCCTATACATACACACACACACACACACACACACACACAAAAGTCCCACTTTAAGTCTTTTAAAAGATCCATACTAAAAGGTGTTACTAAAACTCGTCACAGAAAAAGAAAGTAGCTGGGGAGATTTCAACTCTGTTTAAAACAAACAAATAACGAAAATTAGAATAAAAAAAAGGTAAATCGTTTGCATATCCACCACAACTTATATATAAGACACAAGTAGGATGAACAGTAGAAGGAAACACATCAAAAAACAAAGAGACATAAGACCGTCTTAAAAAGTTTGAAAAAGAGACATAAAAACAACACATGTACCAGATTGTTCGTCGTCAAAGTTGTAGAGGGTCCTCGAACAATCCTCACGTCTTAAACCCAAGGGGAGGTCTTGACGACTCAGTCTTAAATATAAATTCTTCCCGGGATTCCCTAGGTGCACATGAACTTTAAAACTTTTCACGATGAGATAGTGTTTAAGGTAAAATACGTTACAGTAAGATAAGAAGTAACAACAATTATACAAAATTTTAGGGGTTAACGTAAAACCCAAAGATTATAGAAGGATAAAATCGGTTCAGAAAACCGTCAAATAAGAGATTAATAACGAAAGACTAAAACGAACTATCTCTACCTCTGGAAAATGTAGAAATACTTCTCCTGTTTTATTCTAAATTAAAAAGTGAACATCTTTTGAAAAAAATCAAAGAGAAAGAAAATCCAAAATCCTGTAACAAAAAAGAAAACGACTTCCGAAAAACACAAAGTATTCGGGTAATAACCGAGAAAAGGATGAAATAAATAAGGACTTAATATACTTTAGATCGGTCCTAAACAAGAATAATTATTTTTCTTGTCCACTTAATAAAAAGTGAGATGAATGACAAGTGTAACAAACCGAGTCTATATTACATTTTTAAATTAAAGTACAAAAGAAATAAAGAATAAAAATATAGATCGTCCGTAAGTGGATAGTTCCTAAATCTACCTAATGTCAATTATAGGAGAATTATGTCGAGAACGTCAAAAACTTTGATATTCCAATGTACAATAAACGTCAAAAATTTTATCACATTTTGTAATTTATGAGAATTACACAGTAGGGTCTTACACTTGAGAAGGACAGAAACAAGGATAAATACTATGAAAAAGATTTTCTTGAAGCGAAAGTGGATATAAGTAATACAACGATTCAATCCTCTCGACTCCAGAGAATCGTTTCATCAGATCTGTCTCGGTCATCTGTCCTTCGACAGGATACTCTTGAAGACTGGTGACGTCGAGAACATAAGATTATAAACCACGACCGAAAACTCTACTATCTCTAGAAAAGGAAACAAGAGACCTGGTAGGAAGTAGACCTAAATTTCTACTTCGGACACTACGCATCAGATTCCTGTGAGAAGGATTGGGTAAGGATGACTCCGAAGTAAGTCACCTTAAAACTATGGGTATCACTAACTAATAGGGAAGACTAGAAACCAAAGACATGAAATGGTAGATAATGTACACAAACACAAACACAAACCCAAACACAAACCCAAATGGTCGATAATATACACCAAAAATATTATTCTTCACTCCTCTTCGGGACAATTCATGTAGATCGAATGATGGTACGATTCCTCTGGTCAGTAATCGGACAATGACTTAAAACTACTTGATCCCTAGAGTCCACCGAAAACCAAAAGAGAAATCAATAATAATAAAAATAATAATTCAAAAGAACGAAATACAAATAAAAACACAAAAATTAAGTAGGAGTCTCCGACCTAAGAGAAAGTGAATTGAGTAGAACCCACTAGGGAGTTGAAAAAGGGAGCTTGGAAAAAAACTCAGAAGAATAACCAAGATGTAGGACCAAATAGTGAACGTGCCAACTCATAGAATCCATGATTTAGTGGTTAATCTGGTACTCGAAGAAAGAACTTCTAGTTTCAACAGAACTTTCACTTTCAGAGAGTCCGTACAGGTTGAGGCACACTGGGGTACCTGATATGTCAGGTACCTTAAGAGGTCCAGTCTTATGACCTCACCCATCGGAAAGGGAAGAGGTCTCCTAGAAGGGTTGGGTCCCTAGTTTGGGTCCAGAGGGCGTAACGTCCGCCTACGACATGGTCGACTCGGTGGTCAAATTGAAAAAATTCAATTCTGAATTTTTTTCAGAAGTGACATAAAGGGTAAGTCACCTACAAGTTGTAAATAAATGACTATTTGAAGTACTTCCCGGCTATCGAAGATGAGGAGAAAGAAGGTGGTTTCGAACTTTTTCCTGTTTCACCCTAATACAAAAGATTCCTCTTAGACCTTGGGTCTGTGGATGATACGTCCGGAGTGGGGGAACGAAAGACTAGAGGACCACCCCCTTCGTACACGACGGAGTGGACAGAGGACCCTGGTTCGGTCATTCGCACGACGAGGCCCCGACACCCCCTACCGGACGGAGGGGGACGAAGCAGGGACAGGACGGAAATTAGACGGAAGTGCCTCGAGTCGAATAAGAGAACAAAGGAAAGAAAAGAAAGGGGACTTGGAGGTCACTCTCTTCTCTAAAATCATAATCTTTTTACCCGACAACTTAAGGTTTCAGTCTTTATCTGGTGTATTTATACATACTTGGTAATTTTGGGAAGAAACTTCACACTAAAGGACTGATTACCTACGAAGACCGAACTAAAAAAAAAAAAACGTGAGTCAATTCGGGATAAGTCTGGTTGAAAAAGACCTACTTGAGTTCTTGGAATACTAATCATAGGTAATCGTAAAGGTATTGTAAATCATAATATCATTAGTATCGAAGACTTTAAAGACATAGTATAAAAAACACCACTAAATACCAGTAATAAAATGAACTATGAGAGTTGTTACGACTTCCTACATCCCTCAGATAGGAGTAAGGACAAGATATCTACTCTTCTGACTCCACGTCTTCCAAATTCACTGAGCAGGTCTCAGGACGTCGTTCATTCCACCGTCGTACCCCTGGGCTTCGATCCAGAGACCGCTCCTACTGTACCCACACGAAGGATAGCGACAATCATTTCTTTCGCTAGCGACTCACAAATGTCGTCTGGTCGGTGACACAACCGAAGGGACTACCGAGTCAACCATTTCTTAGGTGGACGTTACGTCCTTAGACCCCAAGCTAGGGACCCAACCCTTGTGGTGGACCTCTTCCTTTCCCGTTGGGTGAGGTGATAAGAACGGACCCTTTGGGGTGACTGTCTCCTCGGACCACCCGATGTCAGGTGCCCCAGTGTTCTCAGTCTGTACTGAAGCTCTGACTTAGTGGTGGTGGTGGTTGGTGACACAATCTCAAAAATATAAGTACTACAGTAAAAAAAAATGGAAACCACACCTGGTGAAAATTTCAGAAATAACTTAAACAATGTCATAACTAAGACAAAATACCAGACTAAAAAAACCGGGGCTCCGTACACCCTAGAATCGAAGGGTTGGTCCCTAGCTTCGACGTAGGGAACGCAACCTTCCACTTCTGGATTGGTGATCTGGTGGTCCCCTCAGGAAAGTACCACGGTGAATTATGAGAAGGATCGTGTCGTCTAGGTCGGTACAATAGGGGGGTCGACGTGTGTTCCCTTGGCGTCGAATCTGTCCAATCCGTTGAACTGGTTCCAGTGTGTCGAGTGTGACTATCCCGACGTGAAACTCGGATCCAAAGAGACCAAAGTATTGGGTTCGAGAATCGATGAACCGAGGGAGAATCGAAATACAACCTGTGTCGGTCACTCCTACAAGTTGTGTTGGATCGAAAATTTTCCGACGCGGCAAAGATTACTAAAGGACTCGATACTAATGTTTAAAGTAAGAGGAGGGATACTGGGAATGTTTGGACCCTAAATAACAGCCCCATCTTAACCCTCTCGACACACATATTCTCCCCGTCTCTTTCACTGTCCTTGATCGTACATGACTTGTGACTAAAATTCGGGTCTCCGACAACCGTTGGACACAGTGAAAACTCTTGAGATCTTTAGACTACAATGGTAAGGGTATGACACTTCCTCCTTTGTGTCCAAGTCTCTCCACTTTCTTGAAAGACGTTCGACTACTCACCTCCTCAGTCCTAAAAAAAGGGTCCAGACAGTTACCGCTACGAGAGTACCGATTACCCTCCCTCGTTATAAAGAGTCCCGGGTTTCCTCCTGAAATTGGTTGACTCTTCTTAAATCGGGGACGACCAATATTCGTAATATTAGTTATAAGACCTCGGGACATTTAATAGGATACTTCCTTGAGTCTCTTCGGCTTCTCTTCTTTTTAACCGCTCAAAATCCGATGTCACGAATCGAAGATAGTACGACGGTCGCCCAGAAACTGACTTTATGTATTCTTGACCCTGAATTCGACGTTTTTGTGTAACCATTTGTAGTATTACTGTGTGTGTAAGTCCTTTTACTACAAAAATTAAAATTTACGATACGTCGGAAGGGAATATATCAGTCACGACCCTTCAACACCACATGGTCCTTTACTAAATGTAAAATCGGAATCCCGTTTTTATACCTTGAACATTAATACAGTCTCTCTCCGTGTCAGAAGATTGTTCTTTTTGATTTCGATATTTTCAGAGTCCTACACACAACTAATTTGACAACACACCGACTCGTAAAACAGACTCTGCAGAATCCTTTATGCATCGACAAAGTCCACTTTTGGAGGGAAGACTCAGAGAGTACGAGATCACTGTTTCACTCCTCCAGCATCCACTGTTCGCAAAAGGACAAGAAAGATTCCGGAAAAACCACACTCCACCAAAACTCGTTCCTCCGGACCGGTCCGACCCAAAAACCGAGTACCCTTCTTCCGACGTACAGACGAACTGTACGGATCCGGCCGGACTTCGGACACTACGGTAGTGTACGTCTATTTGACGGAACGTCTGAGCAGCGGGAGGCTACACTGAAGTGGCGGAGGTCCCAGGTCTCGAGAGACGTGGTAGGTGGGGAGAGTCGTGGGGTGTATAAGGAGAGGGTCTTCGGAATGTAACTGAAGGAGTTACCCTAGGGGAGACATCCCAGACATCCCACTGGTTCCCACACTGACGGGATGGGATCCCTTGATCTTACGTCCCTGTTTCTCCATTCTCTTTAGTGAGTCCCACCTCTTCAAAAGACAAAAGACACGAGAAAGAGGCACTCTCTCCGTGGGACGTCGTCCCCAAGTCTCTTAGTCGAGACATCAGTGTTTAAACCCACGTCTCACGCTAAGACAGGGAGTAAGTGACACACTGGGGTGGTAAATAGGAAAGATTCGGAGAGAAAGTAGATATTATGATACGATAACTATGGATCGAAGGTCTCAACACTCTTAATTTACTCTATGACGATGACGATTCAGTGAAGTCAGCACAGGCTGAGACACGCTGGGGTATCTACCGTCGGGTGGTCCGAGGGGGCAGGGACCCTAAGAGGTCCGTTCTTGTGACCTCACCCAACGGTAAAGGAAGAGGTTACGTACTTTCACTTTTCACTTTCATTTCAGCGAGTCAGTACAGACTGGGAGTCGCTGGGGTACCTGACGTCGGAAGGTCCGAGAAGGTAGGTACCCTAAAAGGTCCGTTCTCATGACCTCACCCCACGGTACACTATAATTCAGGGATACTGAACTCTTCCTCATCTATAATAAACCCCAAAGGGGCCACCGAGTCGACCATTTCTTAGGCGGACGTTACACACCCTCTGGACCCAAACTTAGGACCCAACCCTTCTAGGGGACCTCTTCCCTTGCCGATCGTGAATACGGGCATAAGACCGGACCTCTTAAGGTACCTAACATATCAGGTACCCCATCGTTTGTCGACCTGTACCAACTTGTCGAAAGTGAAAGTCTATAATAAAATTGACAATGGAGATGATTATCATAGTTTAGAATAGTCCCGAGGTAGAGAAATAAGAAACACACTATAATTATATAAGTAGTGGTGACGATAGGATTGGGAGAGGACACATCTGGTGTCATTTGATCGAATCGATCCGGAAAACAACAACAAATCAGTGACTCAGCACAGGAAGAGAAAACGTTGAGGTACCTGATATCGGACTGTCCGAGAAGACAGGTACCTTAAAGGGTCCGTTCTTATGACCCCACCCAACGGTAAAGGAAGAGGTCCCCTAGAAGGACTCGGTCCCTAGTCCCTAATTTTGGACGTCACCGTCCGTCTAAGAAATGGCGACTCGGTAGTCCCTTCGGGGATCGATCCGAAAATTTGTTTACCTTAAATAGTCGACGTTGCGGGGGTACGTGGGGAACGAATTATCATCACTTCCATACCCACACACATACAGACCCTCTTCCCTGAACGGTTTTTTGGAGGGGGATCTCGTGTGATAGTGTACGACCGCACCGAAATAACCTTCAGATAGTCCTACAAATATTATGTAATAAAAATCGATCTCAAATAAAAAGACCCCTTTATTAAAGTACAAAATCTTAACTGTCAATAAAACATGTTGACCAACTACCGGTGTTTTGAGATCCAAGAATAGAAATTACAAACTAAAGTTCTATGACACTCCACAGGGACTTTCTATTACCTGTACCCCCAGTCTAGACCCAAGTCCAAAGTGGACACTTTACATGGTCGGTACTCTCGGAATTAAAAGGAATACACACTTATATTTATTGTAGATGTAGTACCCTAATTTTCCTCTTTTTCGTTTATTATTTCATAGATAGTGTAATGTATTGCGGATTTATCGGAGAGTTATTTTCGACGACGACGACGACTCAACGAAGTCAGTACAGACCGAGACACGCTGGGGTCTCTGCCGTCGGGTGGTCCGAGGGGACAGGGACCATAAGAGGTCCCTTCTTGTGACTTCACTCGACGGTAAAGGAAGAGGTTACGTACTTTCACTTTTCACTTTCACTTCAGCGAGTCAACACAGGCTGGGAATCGCTGGGGTACCTGACGTCGGGTGGTCCGAGGAGGCAGGTACCCTAAAAGGTCCGTTCTCATAACCTCATCCAACGGTGAAGGGAGAAGTGTTATTTTCGATCACCAATAATAAAACCCGTCTAGGTTTGTCACTCTAGGTTTGTCACCAATAATAAAACCCGTCTAGGTTTGTAGGACAATTATTTTAGATTACCGAAGGTGAAAAATAAGAACTCGAGACACAAGACGTCTCTACAGAGTCTCTGTAGAAAGAGTGTGTTTCCTTCCACTGCCTTCCTGATTCCTTTGATAGGTCCTAGGAACGGAGAAGTTTTCTTCGAGACAAATATAGAGAAGATATATATCCCCGAGACGTATTCTAAAAAAAAAAATTCCTTTTTACGAATTTTTTACTCGGGTTCAATAGTCAAAAAAGTAATACTTAGAATGAAACACAACATAGAATCTTTAGAAAAACATTGGCTCCAGTGTTTATAAAAAATATATCTTCAATATATCAAAATTCAAAATTTAAATCTAGACACTAGGTAGAACTCAGTTAAAAATATATACCACTTTCAAAACCCACAAACAATCCCGACAATATTGTTTCACGACGTCTGACTCACCGAATTTGTTAAGTAAATAAAAAAAATGTTAAAACCTCCGGTCTTCGGATTCCAACCTCATAGTTATCCCAGTGAAAAGGACTCCGGAAAGGGGAACCCAAGACCCACCGACAAAAGTGGAAGTGTATCAGGAAGGGTATACATATAGACTCAAGACTGAAGAAGATTATTCCTGTACTCAGTACGACATAATACCCAGTGGGTATACTGGCTTAAAATTTAATTGGGAGATTTTTGGAAGAGAGATTCATTGTCAGTGTAAGACTTCATGACGTTCAATCCTGAACTTGAAAAATTTTTTATAAATAAATAAACTACACGACCCAGAATCAACACAGTACACTCTAGAAAATAACACCGTGTGTCTGAGGCAAACACCGTACACCTGAGTCATTAACATCATACGCCCGAAACAACGAGGAGTCGTATACCTTAAAATCAAGGAACTGGTCCATAGCTTGGGTACAGGAGACGTAACGTACCAAGTAACGTGACCTGGTGGTCCCTTCAGGGGTTGTATACTTAACTCTCCCCTTGTATTAACTTGAGTACTATATACATAACTTCACTCTTAAAAGAAGACAAAACATATCCATAAATTAACAAAACCGTTGTCAAAACACTTTTCTTGGAGGAGAGAAAGGACTTCACGGAGACCCAGAACCAACTTTTCGTCAACAAATATATTTACACTCAACTAGAGACATCAGAAACAAGACGAGATAACTAGTAAACATGAGGTCATGGTACGATAGAACTAATGTAATCGAAATATTATTCAAAACCCCTTTTTAACTATTTAACCCGAAAAAGTTTTGACTTTTGAAGACAAGACGTTTTCTGTGACAATTCTTTTACTTTTCTGTTTAGTGTCTACCCCTTTTATATATATATATATACAAACCTTCAGTATCTAGACTATGTCTTGACTATAGGTCTTATATATTTCTCGATACTCTAGACTGATTATTCTTTTATTGGGTTATTTTTTATCCGTTTCCTAAACTTATATATGAAGTAGTTTTTTCTATACATCAACCGTTTATTCGTGTACTTTTATATGAGTCGTAACAATCAGTGATCTCTTTATATTTTCTTTTGATGTTTCGGTGGTAATCCTTTTATTCTTTTCTGACTGGTACGGTTCATACCGTTTCTATACTTTCTTGATCTCGAGAGTATATGATAATCACCCCTACATTTTACCGTGTTAGTGAAACTTTTTGTCTGAGGTGGTCTTTTAATGATCTCGATTAGTTACTTATATCATTTCAACGTCCTATATTTTAGTTGTGTGTCTTTAGTGAACGTGAGGATATGTGATTATTACTCTTTTATCTTTTTCTCTAATTCCTTTGTTAAGGTAAGTGGTAACGTTACTTTTCTTATTTTATGAATCCTTATATAGATGGATTTCTTTGATTTCTGGATATATCTCTTTTGATATTTTGTGACCACTTTCTTTAGTTTCTCCTGCGATTATCTACCTCTTTATATGGTACAAGTACCTAGTCTTCTTAGTTATATCACTTTTACTTATATGATGGGTTTCGTTAGATATCTAAGTTACGTTAGGGATAGTTCGATGGTCGCCATAAAAAGTGTCTCGATCTTGTTTATTAAAGTGTTAAACATACCTTTATGTTTTTTGGAGTTTATCGGTTTCGTTCGAACTCTTTCTTCTTACCTTGACCTCCTTAGTTGGACGGACTGAAGTCCGAGATGATGTTAAACCGTAAAAAATTTTTTTCCACTTGTATGTAAGTACCAGGTCAGTAAGGTAATGATCCCGTATATAAGTATGTTTCTCAAACGTGTTTATAAATATGATCAAGATAAACAGTAACGGGGTTTGACCTCTGGTGGCTTATAGATAGTTGTGAACTTACATATGTAATTGACGTCATATAGGTATTATTACTTTAAAATGAGTCGTTATTTTTCTTTACTGGAATGTACAATGTTACACGGACCTAGAGTTTTATCGATACTACCCAGTATCTTCGGTCGGTATTCTTATATATGATATATGAAGGTAAATATATTTTAAGATGATTTACGTTTGATTACAAATAATTACCTTTCGTCTAGTCACCAAAGGAACGCGATCCCATTTTCCCAAGTTGCACCTCATCTTCCCTCCCTAACAGTTCGTCTCCCGCACTTCTTTGAAAACTCTCAAACTTTCTTATACAAGTAATAGAATTGACACTACCAGGGTACTCAAATTTGTATACAGTTTTGAGTAGTTTAACACATAAAATTTATATGTTACAATGATATACAATAAATATGAAGTTATTTCGACGAAATTTTCACCGACTTTTGTAAACCTGATTACCATACTTCTGAGTTTTTTATTCCACTTTTTATGTTCTTATAATCGGTAGTCGAAAGTCCGGATAATCTTAAAGGTGATAGGGTCATCGTAAACCCGTTGAGAAAAGAACATACGAAATCCTTTATAGGTCAGGTCGGTCACTCCTCTGGTTCTCCTCTAAGGAATGTCACAACCGTCTGGCCTATAAAGTCGTACCTTGGTGTTTTATGGTACCGTTTAACTCTTTCCAACTCGAAAAAAAGTATCTCAAGTCATGGAAACTTAATTTACGTGTAAGTTCAGACCAAGATCATCGATCTCCAATGAAAAAAATTTAGGTGTTAAACGATAGGGGTGACCCACACCTTAAGTCATTTTGGTCGGAAACGTGTACGGAAATACTTTCAGACATGAATCTACACAAACCTTGTTCTCTCTTTTCATTGATCTCCGTCTAAACGAAGTCAGACCTGTATCAACAAACCGACTGGAAAAATGTGACCAAAAGACCTAACTAATCTGAAATAATTGACTATCCCAAAGTCCCCACTATTGAGTCTGTGTCAGTAAGACGAGACCCGAACTTGAATCATGTGTGTAAGGACCACCAATTCAGTGTATAAAAAACGAAACCTCAATCCGTAACCTTATATTAACGACTTTATCAACGTACCCAAGATGCCACGTCTTTGGTCTTACAGAGGACTTTTGTAACCGATTCTCCATAACTATTAAACACAGAGAAGAACAAGGGTAGAGATTTTCTTTCTAAGGCGGTTTCAAGTCTCGTGGAGTATGTAAAACTTCAACACTATAACGTACCCTTACTGACCACAGACACCCTGAGATTCTCACTTCTGATTTGAATGTCACAAGAGTAATGAGATACCTTATCTTGGACCCTTTTTTGGGATGACAGTCTGTGTTTGTAAAGGTGGATTGTAAGTAAAAGTTGGTCCCTTATCGTTCATGGCACCGTAACATATCAGTGAACGTAAATTTGTGGGATAAAGAAAGTGTTCAGGTATTTGTACAAGGTGTATTATCGTAATCATGGTAACTCTGATATGTCATCCTCGAACTTTCATCCTGTGTAAATTAGAAACGTCGAAGAGAAAAGTCACACGATTCGTGAACCAATTTAATTTTAAGGTTCGTCATGATAAGTCTCTGTCGTACCCCACCCTGAGAGTAAAGACCGGTCGTAAGGAGTTCGTGTATCTCGGGTCCGTAACATAAATCGCGGTTCCCTGTGACTTGGTGTCGACAACGGAAGTCACTCGGAAGTCGGATCTCTGTCTCCAACTCTTTGTCCGCTAAATACTACGTCTCACTATGCATGGTACCTCTTTCATGAACCTTGTCTCATCGTGACCCTGGATATCCTCCTAGTAGGTTGGGTTTGAATAGTTCAGTCCGTTCCGAAAAGTTTTCAACTCAGTTTCAATGGGGAAGTCTCTTCGTCACCTTTTCGAAGACGTAAAATCATGAGTTCACTGTTACTCGTTTAGTGAGTCTAACGTATTCGTGTAGTGGACTACAAGAGACTTGGAGACAAAACCTTCATTAATAATAATAAAGGAAGACACTAACTCCTTCTCCTAATTTAGTCTATTATATGTACTTTCGTGCCTCGGGTCAGTGCACGACTCCGTTCCCAGTTATGACCAAAAGAATGAGGGAAATAGAGGGCGAAGGCGGACGTAGGACACTTCTTGAACTAGTGTCTCACCAGTCAAGACCTCCTAAAAGTCGGCAGTAGAGACAGTGAACAGCAAATGGAAGGACGAAGGTTAAGTGGTCCCCGAAAAGGAAGACTACGACCAGACCTGGTAGAGCACCTACCGTCCTCCAGAGAGGACAGGACGGCCACTGTGGAGCACTCCCCTTCGCCAACCGGAGACTCGTTCACCACTGCCGTCTTCCTTCTACTCTTTATTTGTTTACTTCGTGGCACCCGGCCCGACTTGTCTTGTGGCCCCCTGCCCACCCACCGGCCGTCGGGAGTGGACACGTCTCGGACTCTCTACCGGAAGCACTGACCCTCCTCCCTTGTCTCCGGACCTACGACCAGAGGCCCCTCCTGTTTGTCTTTCATTTTAGTAGAAGCTCATATAGAGTTCAAATGAGACGTAGATACGTAGAACGTTCATCATGTAATAAGGTCGACAACCAATCCGGAATTGACGGCATTTTCGCTTGCCATGTTGACACAACCCACCCGCAAGAGTGGCTACTCGCCCAGAAGGACTGTGTCTGTACGACGGCTCTTCAGACGTGGTGACCGAGGAGATGAAGGCGGCGTGACGCAAAAAGAGAACAAGTAGAGAGACACATGAGGAGTAGACTTCTGCAGAAACGAAAAAGGTTTGGGTTTGGTGGCAGACGACAACGTCTAGGTGGATTGGAAGTCCGAACAAAAAGACGGGTCGACAGTGTTGTTTGAAGGGGAGTAGACGATGATTTGCATAGTCTGTGACGACACGTCCGACGCTCGACGGCTGAGTAATGGACCCCCGAAAGGTCCGCTTCGACTACAATAGGTTTTGAAGAGTAGACAAAGTTTCCCATGTTAAAGGATGTAGGAGACCTCCCTTTAGTGTGTGTGACGAAAATCCTTTGTCCGACTAGGAAGTGTCTAACTCGTCTGGAGATCCGTTAATACCCGCTAATAAGGGCTGAGGCACAAAGGAGTGGAGTAAAGGGTATTGTTACTGAATTCACTGGACTGATAAATCTGAAAAGTAGAAAACTCAGTCTATACCCCTTATTTAGTGGTTTTGGGTCTGTTCGACGCCATGGAAAATAAAGAGGCAGGAGGGTTCGGAAAAAAAAAAACAGAGAGGGGTCTCCATTGTTAAGAGAAAAAGAAAAATAAAAGAAGACGTCAAAAATAGACCTTAGGCTCTTAGAAAAGAAATTCAGACACAAGTAATAGGAAATTTAGTATGTCAGAGGACTATTCGTACTAACAGAAAATTATTCAAGGAAAGACCTAAATCTTTAAAGGACAATTCTTTTCAATGAAAGTCGACCACGAGGTACGGAGAAATTCCAAAAAAAGAGGAGGGAAAAGTGGAGACCTGGCTCTATATAAAAGGGGTGACAGCAGCAAGGTGTGAGGTTTGAGTAGAGATTCACAGAGGGATTAAGGAAAAGAATAAAAAATTTTAACCGAAAAATTAAAGGACGACAGTTTGTAGACGACATAGTGGAACGAAAGAGGTGAAACATCTTTTGAACAAAATACTTACAAGAAAGAGGGGTCCTATTAAACCGTCCGACACGAGACTACCTCACGATGGTCCCAAAATAAAATGTAACTGACTAATTCGTGAAACTCATTAACAAAATCGAGGTAATGACACTTAGACAAACCGAATTGAGAAAAGAAAACGGCGGAGACTAATTACACACTGGTGACCCTGTCCCTCCCGAGTCGCGTAAGTAGAGGGGAACTGTGGTGACTCTCCACGTCCTCGGACTTCGTTGCCCACGACTCACGAGGGTAACGTTCTCCTCCCTCGTGCGTGTCAACAGTTCACTCGTACGTACGCACCCACACCCCCACACACACACACACACGAAAGAGTACAAACGACTACCACGACACACCGTCGGTAGAGTATCGTCTCTCGTTTACAATCCTAAACCCCTTTTCTCATAGACGTCTAGTCCAAAATTTTGACTTACCATTCAAAGACAAGTGTCACTCACGTATCGATCTACCATAAAACAAAAATTCGAGTACTTTGAATTGTCGACAAATCACTGCGGGTCAAAGTAGGTCCAGACAGACTGTCCAAATTATCGTTTAAAACGTCAATCACTGAACGACTTGTCCCGAGGGACCGAACCCGACATTATTCTTGACACAAACATCGTGCTGTCACTCAGAAAGCCGAAAACACACATATCTTACCCCACACCCCCCGACCGATTTCGCTCCCTTTGTTTTTCCGTACAAGGTTTCCTTTAATGAATGTAGAGATGGTCTCACGAGGAACCTTGAATAATAATTGGTCAAGTCCCCTTCTCTCTACCCCCTTTTGTACGACAAATCGTCATTTTGGGGTAATCATGTCAGTCGAATGACATTGGGACATAATCGTTCAACATTAATTTAGATATATAGAGATCGAAATATCAAAAGACGTCGTCTCAGAGACCTTCGGAAGACGTAAAACAGACTAAGTTCTTCCCGGTATAAGAGACGGAAAGGAGACCTTCTCTTACGACACGGAACATCATCAAAAATAATTGTAGTGGTCTAGCTTCTGTTTACGAAGTGACCAAAATAACTGTCTTTGTTTCGTAAAGGACAATAAAGAGAATGAAACCTCCAGGTTCAAGATCTTTTGATCCTGAGTTTTTGATCAGAGAGTATTTCTCTGATTTTAGGGTACCACAAAAGAGGAAAAGAAGTCAAGAGAGCCTAGTGTCCTGGAGTCTTTATGAAGGCGGATACTAATGGACGAAACGTAAACCGAGGGGTTTCCCATACCCGACGTAAGAAGTACTGAACAAGACATAAAAACAACTGACATACACGAACCGTACCGACGACTAACCTCTACACACGTGTACACCGTCTCAGTGACTAGTACCTGGGGACAAGAGTTTCCCTAGGTGGGAGTAACAGTCAGGTCGTAGGAAGTGATTGTTTCCCTGGTTCTCGACAGAGTAATAGATAAACTTCAAAGACATGTCTAAAACGTTCGGTTCTTCTACTTCAAACAGGATCTCAAGTACCAACTAAATTAAATAACCGTAAAATTAGCGTAACAAAGGGACTACGTTGTACATTCCTTCGAAGTATAAATAACGAAAATCAGAGTCGTACTACATCCAGTTTTCAGTCAATGTAAGTCGATATACTGTTTCTACGGACAAAAACTTGTCATCTTTAATTCCGAAACAATATCAGTTCTTTCTCTATTTCTTTAGACCCTTTTTTAACCATTTCACTCGGGTTTGTTAAAAGAATTTTAAGAGTTTTGACGTGTGACCATTCGTTATTTTACAGTTCTCTGTTTTTCCTCAATTGAGACACCGAATAGGACTACCCGACACTTCCCTATTCTCTCTCTTCCAGTGAACTGTAAACATCTCTCCCCGAGACCCACAAGTCACACCGGTCACCTTCCTCTCTCCAGACGACCATCTACAGAATCGTCCAACGGTGGGGGTGTGGAGGGTTGGGTCTCGAGGATCCTAACGGAGACGCTTACCCTGACGGTGAGTCACTACCCTGGTCTAAGGTACTAGAATCAAAAGACTTACAACTCGAAATTCGGTTGAAAAAGTGAGAGGAGAAAGTGAAAGTAGTTCTCCGANTCTACACATATTCTCTGTCGAAATCAAGAAGAAGTGAAAGACGGTATTCCCACCACAGTAGACGTATAGACTCCACTAACTATAAAGAGGACCGTCAGAACTAAGGTCGAACACGAAGGAAACGGGTCGTAAAGAGTACTACATGAGACGTATATTCAATTTATTCGTCCCACTGTTATATGTCGGAACTACATGAGGAAAAGGATAAACCGTGGTCAGACAACAAGGTACAGGTCAAGATTGACAACGAAGGACTGGACGTATGTCTAAAGAGTTCTCCGTCCAGTCCACCAGACCATAAGGGTAGAGAAAGTCTTAAAAGGTGTCAAATAACACTAGGTGTGTCAGTTTCCGAAACCGTATCAGTTATTTCGTCTTTATCTATAAAAAAAGACCTTGAGAGAACGAAACGGCCACTAGGTCGCCCACAACCGTTGAACTAGAGACCAAGGAGACGGAAAAGATTTTGGTCGAACTTGTAGTCCTTCAAGTACCAAGTACATAACGACTTCGGACCGAAAGTCTTAAAACTCGTAATGAAATGATGACACACTCTACGCACGTTAACACGCCATCAAACTTGTAAGAAAACGTAACGGAAAGAAACCCTAACCTTACTTTTGACTGGAAAAGGTTAGGACACCGGTAAGAACTCAAAAGGTTCAAACGACTGTATAACTCACGTCGTGAAAGTGTCGTAGTAGAAAATCCTAAACTTTATCAAGTTGACCTTAAGGTAGTGGATGTGATCGAAACAAGTATCACTATGAAAGATTCCGGGTGAACTGAAGCCGAGCACCCTCCTCCGTTTTACCATCTTCCGTTAAATAAATTCACGATCATGCCTCATATTTCTTTCGCACTAACTATAATTTATAAATTCTTTTAGGTATTATCTTACAATCTCGACCTTACATTGGGAAATAAAATGTGCATTTCTCTCTGAAGTCTAGTTAACAAATTCCAGTACTTAGATCTCTCCCTGTCGGTCCTGATTCAGAGTCCAGTGAACTGAGGGAAATACTTTCTTTCAACGTTTATACGATATCAAATTTCCTCGTTTGATTACAGACTACGTCCTTTTCATTGGTAATTTGACTACTTAACCTCGACATATGAAGACAACACTTTATATTGACGAACAAACTCCTTGAATAAAAAGATATTTATAAATGACTGTCTATAACACTATAAACCCGAAGGGTCCTCCGTGATTACCACTTCTTGGACGGACTGTCACGTCCTCTGTATTCTCTATACCCAAGTTAGGGGTCTAACCCTTCTAGGGGACCTCCTCCCGTACCGTTGGGTGAGGTCATAAGAACGGACCTCTGAGGGTACCTCTCTCCTCGGACCACCCGATATCAAGTCCCAACGTCTCAACCTATGTTGACTTCACTGAGTCGTGCGTGTGACACGTTAAACGAATCATATTTTTTGTATATCTTGTGTAAGGAAGGTCGCTTAAAAGAACCACTTAAAATATTTTCACTTTATAATGACGACAATTCACTATATATAAGGTTGTCCCACTGTCTGTGTTTCTGTGTCTCGCATGTCACGTGAGGACTTTTCCATCGTTTACTAAGACGGACCTCGACCTCTGACTACTCGACCTGGAGTCAAAACTAGTACTCAAGAGGTCCTCCTCTTCTCTACTTTTCCGCAAAAACCGTCTCCTTTGTCGTCCTCGTCTTAATCACTCCACATTTCTCAAAAAGGACTGAATTTCCTTACCGTTTACAAGTAATCCCGAACGTTGTAGTCCCACCCTCTTGTGGTCCTTTGTTGACAGTTCTTTCGGTGTAGGTCTTGTGACTTGTCATTTGGTCCGTTGTCTGCGAAATTCGGGTTAGTAAGTCAAACCGAGGATCTATTTCGACTACCGTCGTACCTTGTGTCTAATGTTTCCCCGGACTCAAATTCCGTTACTCTACACAAAGTGTTCTTCCCATTACTCCAAGACTCGATCCCTTCACTACCATTTGACCTTTTCTCCCTTTACCCAGCTCTTTCTTAGACTTCCACCTCAATGTACTGCACGACAGACAAGTGGACAAAGGGGTTCCTTCTCCCTTCTTAGGTTGTTGTGTCACATCAAAGATTGAACGACTGGGTCCCACCCCTTGTCCTCGTCCAAACCTTCCCTTCTAAGACTCAAACCAGGACCTTTAAATCTTAAATCAACGTATACCCTCCAGATCCATCTGGTATACGATCCAGGATCCGAAACGAATACAAGGACTCAAGTTCCAACATGACGAACAGTGTACTGTCCGGGTACTTAGTTTTTTCTCAACAACCCCGTTTCTTATCACTGAAATAAACCTTTCGATCATCTGACTCTGTCACCACCTGATCACAGGGTTTCTTGGTAGAATGGACTCAATCTTAAGTCCGACGAAAACACGATTTTTACCTCCTCCACAATAACCAACAATGTTTGAAGAACCACACCCTTAGGAAACAAGAACGTCGACAGGAGAATCCAGTCCAGTCCTACAAGGACATTTGTAGGTTGTTCTGTGTACAATAAGACGTTGAAAAATAGAGATATACTTACCTTTTCGTAATTTGGAAATTTCGATTCTTGGACCTCTTACCCGATAGAACATATAAAGTCCGTTATCCGTTGAAAGAATTGAACTTCGTTTTCGTATCTTATGTTTCCAATTTCATTTTCTTTTCTAGGTTATACCTCAGTCTAAATAAGAAGGAATAATGTGATCATTTCATTACGAATTTTAAGAGGTTCGGTCCGAAGTCGTCATGCACTTGGCACTTGAAGGTCTACAAGTTCGACCAAAATCTTTTCCGTCTCCTTGGTCTCTAGTTTAACGGTTGTAGGTGACCTAGTAACTTTTTCGTTCTCTCAAGGTCTTTTGTAGATAAAGACGAAATGACTGATACGGTTTCGGAAACTGACACACCTAGTGTTATATGACACCTTTTAAGACTTTCTCTACCCTTATGGTCTAGTGGGCTGGACGGAGAACTCTTTGGACATACGTCCAGTCCTTCGTTGTCAATCTTGACCTGTACTTTGTTGTCTGACCAAGGTTTTATCCTTTTCCTCATGTAGTTCCGACATATAGCAGTGGGACGAATAAATTTAATATACGTCTCATGTAGTACTCTTTACGACCCGACTTCCTTCGTGTTCGACCTTAGTTCTGACGGTCCTCTTTATAGTTAGTGGAGTCTATACGTCTACTGTGGTGGGAATACCGTCTTTCACTTCTTCTTGATTTCTCGGAGAACTACTTTCACTTTCTCCTCTCACTTTTTCAACCGAATTTCGAGTTGTAAGTCTTTTACTTCTAGTACCGTAGACCAGGGAAGTGAAGTACCGTTTATCTACGTCTTTGTCACCGACTGAAATAAAACCACCTGAGGTTTTAGTGACGTCTACCACTGACGTCGGTACTTTAATTTTCTACGAATGAGGAACCTTCCTTTCAACACTGGTCGGACCTGTCGTATAATTTTTCGTCTCTGTAATAAAACAGTTGTTTCCAGACAGATCAGTTCCGATACCAAAAAGGTCATCAGTACATGTCTATACTCTCAACCTGATATTTCTTTCGACTCGTGGTTTCTTAACTACGAAAACTTGACACCACAACCTCTTCTGAGAACTCTAAGGGAACCTGACGTTTCACTAGATAGGTCAGGTAGGATTTCCTCTAGTCAGAACCCACAAGTAACCTTCCTGACTACAACTTCGACTTTGAGGTCATGAAACCGGTGGAGTACACTTCTCGACTGAGTAAACTTTTCTGGGACTACGACCCTTTCTAACTCCCGTCCTCCTTTTCCCCCGTTGTCTCATACTCTCCAACCTACCGTAGTGGATGAGCTACCTGTACCCAAACCCACCTGAGACCCTCAATCACTACCTGTCCCTCCGGACCGTACGACGCTAAGTACCCCAGCGTTTCTCAACTTATCCTGACTCGTTGACTTGACTTGACTAATGTGAATACCACAATTAATCATACTTATTATATAAATTGATGCCTAGGGGTTCTTCCGGACTTTCATGATATCGTCAATCTTTATATTCCACTTTCACTTTCAGCGAGTCAGTACAGACAGTGAAACGTTGGGGTACCTGATATCTAAGGTACCTTAAGAGGTCCGGGCTTATGACCTCACCCATCGGAAAGGTAAGAGGTCCCTTAGAAGGGTTGTGTCCCTAACTTGGGTCTAGAGGGTGTATCGTCGACTCGGTGTCCCTTCGGGTTCTTATGATCTCACCCATCGAAAAAGGAAGAGGTCGTCTAGAAGGGTTGGGTCCTTAGCTTGACCCCAGAGGACGTAACGTCGTCTAAGAAATGGTTGACAGCTGTAGACATTTATTGTCTTTTAGGTTAATTGTCACCGACATTGTTTACATCAAATAAAAAGAGTGTATTGCCTGTCTAACCACCACGACTACAACCAAATTGACGAGTCACTATAGTCCTGTCATGAGAACCTCAATGGTAAAACCAATGTTTCATCGACTACGTCGAGATTATAATACCGGTAAAAGAACAGTTGACGAAGACAAACCCAATAGAAACTCATCTTAACCTAGAATCCCAGAAGAGACCAATTTTTCATTCGTCCTTCTCACTCCTTCTCTTAACAACTTAAGTGAATTTAGTGATCAGCGATAGGATAATCTACGTCACGGAGAATTTTTTTTCGTTTTGTTCATTAAATATTACGGACGAAATAATAGGACTCATTTCGTAGTGTTTATTATACGAAAACGTATAAAAGTCCATTTAGTGACACGATAGGATTGACATTATATTTCTCCGGTAATTTCTTTTTATTAACTATTATTTCATGAAGTTTTGTATGGAAGGATCCGTACTAACGTGATCCACCGTATTACTGTACAAGTCTACGAATGTATCACTTGCACTGGCGTTACTTACGTCTGCCCAGGTCTCAACTACCACAGAGGTTATGGTCCTCGTCACGTCAGTGACCACAAAGTGACTTTACTACTTGACGAAAATCATTTTAGGACTTTTTCGTGTCATACCAGGAGGGAACTATATGTACCACCAACGAAGAACTTTTTCAGTCGAACGTAATTTTGACGTTTTTTTGGTCAAAACGTACATAAACATACATGTTATCTCAAACCCAGTTCCAAGTTTATTATCCAAAAGTGTAATTTTATTTTTAGACACATCTTATATCCTCTCAAGAATCATCTGTCCTAAAGGGAGGTGTCTCGACATACAGATCACAGGGACCGGAGACGGTTGATTAATGACCATCCTGGGGGATGTAGAAATACTGTTGGTTTATGCGAGAGGCGATGGGTGGTGTAAATGTTTTATATTCTGACCACGGTAGGTATAATTCCCGTTTTTCGGATCTAATTACCCCGACCTGTGAAACGTGGGGTTTATTTTAGGTCAAAACAAATCGTTCTTTTCCCTCCCTACCTATAATTTATTCATTAATTGTCTCAGATGAATCCTTGACTCAGAACGATTAAAAATATAGAAAAGGTTTAAGAACATGTCGAGGACCTTCTATCATTCAAGAGTTACTCGAAAGAACTTCCTGACTTACTAATCTATATTCGATACCTTTCGTCAACTCAAATCAAGTCAACGAATCAGCACAGGTCGAGAAACACCGAGGTACTTGACATCGTGCGTCCGGAGGGACAGGCAGTGGTTGAGAACCTCAAGTGGGTTTGGGTACAGGCGACTCAGCCACTACGGTAGGTTGGTAGAGTAGGAGACAACAGGGGAAGAGGAGGGCGGGAGTTAGAAAGGGTCGTAGTCCCAGAAAAGTTCACTCAGTCGAGAAGTGTACTCCACCGGTTTCATAACCTCAAAGTCGAAGTCGTAGTCAAGAAGGTTACTTGTGGGTCCTGATTAGAGGAAATCCTACCTGACAAACCTAGAGGAACGTCAGGTTTCCTGAGAGTTCTCAGAAGAGGTTGTGGAGTCAAGTTTTCGTAGTTAAGAAACCACGAGTCGAAAGAAATATCAGGTTGAGAGAGTGGGTATGTACTGGTGACCTTTTTGATATCGGAACTGATCTACCTGGAAACAACCGTTTCATTACAGAGACGAAAAATTATACGACAGATCCAACCAGAACAAAATTGAAACTTAAATTATTTCCTTTCTTAGAAGGAATTCTACCAATTTCCCGATTAATAATATTTAGATCCTCGTAATCACCCTCAGTCCTTCACTTAAAACTACACGGTCAAATATTTGATCATAAATTGTTAATACCGGTAACATAGACGATGTGTACGATCCGACTTCTGTTTCTCAATTTAAATACAGTCACTTAGGACAAGTCGTTATATCCAAATCCCTTTTATAGATTCAGAAATATATTCATCATATACGTCAGAAATCTTCTTTTTCACTGTGTTAATTTTTTTGGTTATGTTTAGAGTCAGAGATTTAGAATGAAAAAGACAGAAAGTCGTGTAAGACAAAAGTAACACAGGAAAAGGTGAAGTGAATCAGATAAGTAACACCGTAAAGATAGTATCGGACTCTGTAAAAGTTTGTTATTATAAAGTCCCTTTTCTAAATCTTTATCTTCGTTCCTAAAACAAAACAAAGGAGTTTTATATTTGGATAATAATCTCTCTTACATTAAGTGTCGTCTTCGTTTCAACCAAAACGAATTCAAAGGAAGGTTTAAATTCATCTTTGCTTACTTTTACTGTAAAGTTAAAATAGAGAAAAACACTTTTTCTATTAGACATTGATACCGAGTACTTCCGTTATATACTTTTCTTTCAGAAAAAAAGTTTGTCACGAGGTTTCCAAGGAAACTTATACATTGAAAGATTTAAGTTTCTGTACTATGTCGTACTCAAGAAATTTTATCAACGAATTCTAAAACTTCTCATATTGCAAATTATAAAGATGTCAACCTTAAGTTCATCTCCTTGTTACTGAAGTTTGAAAACACATGTTTTTATTATAAAATTTTTTACACAAAGTCAAGTTCAAATCTGTAAAGTTCACAGGACATTAAACGAGTTCTCACACGACCTAAAAAAAAAAAAAGGTTAGCCCAATAATCATAAAATCCCTATAATTTATTTTAGAACTCACAGAAACATTTACTTAATAAACTGTTTGTGTACAAAACATTCGTACCCAATAAAAAGGGAGACACTTTTAAGGTTTCTTATTGGATGTATCCATTATTCATCACCGAACTAACCCCTAAAACTCCTTGATGTACGACAGGAACAGGACCACACCTTAGACACACCTAAGAAACACGATTCCTCGTCCAGCATGACTGCTAGTCTTTCTTTTGATAGGAAGGAAGGAAGAAGGTAGGGAGGGAGGGAGGTGGGGAGGGAGGTAGGGACGGAGGTAATGAAAAGGATGTGCACACCACCCTTGACAAATAATTAGGGGGCAATGTCACGGGACCCCTGAAGACAGGGCATATGAGACTTCGAGGTGTGTCTTCTGGAAAAATCAATCTGGAACTCCTTATTAAGGAACGATAGTGACGACATAGAAGGTGTCGTCACCTTCACGACATAGAAAGTATGAATAGGTTGAGGAACGATAAAAAAGGAATCGGGTTCAAAACATTCCGGGGAGACAGAAACGTAAGAAACAAGACAAAAGGAAGTCCCGGTGCGACCGGAAAAAGTGTGTGATAGTCCTTTGAGGAGGATTAGCGGGGAGGTGAAACAAAAGTATCTTGGAACATTGGTAGAGTCAATAACCCGAAAGTGTAATAGCCAGAGAAATAACATGAACTGCCGACAAATTCTCATACTCATAAAAGAATTTGTAAACACAGAAACCACGAATCATCCATTCCACGAGTTATGTAAGAACAATTTACCGACCTCTTTACTTCGAAGTAAATGTTAATATTACCCCTTTATAAACTCTATTCACTAAGATAAATAAAAATAACTAGTGGTATCTTAATAAAAGAGGGAAACGTCTGATGTCTTTTTATGATATCGAACGAATTAAAATAAACCGACTTACTGACATATCCCTGGAAAAGACAGAGACTCGGTCCCGTCTGACTGTCGGAGAGTCTAGTCGTTTGGAAGGACCACTAGGAGATGCCTTTAAATGACTCCAGTCACACCACGGTCACAAAACACCAAGTTTACTTGGTATTCGCAAGTCGAAATCACTGACATAGAAAGTACTAAAATCGGTTAGGAGAAAAGAGGATCCATTTCGTAAATGTACAAATATTAAATGACACATTTTGGCATAAAACTAAAAGGTTTTTAATCGAGACTCGATGATCCCAATAGGAGAGCATGCTCACACTTTTCTAAACCGTTCATTTAGATATAAATACAAAAGGTTTGGGAAGAACTAAAATACGTTGTTTCATAAAGATTAAAACCGGACACATATAAGTGTGACCCCACCTGACACAAAATCAGAAAAGGACGTTTATTTGACCCCAGAAACCGGTAGGAAGAGTAAACCTAACTGAGGTCAAGATCTTACTTACAAAACACCATACCGCTAGGATTCAGACGCTTAATCCTTGTTTAAAGAAGTTCAACAAAAACTAATAACCGAAAACAAATCAGAATGAGACAAACATATAAAGTGATAAAATTAGGAAATAAAGAACGATCCTGACATGTTTATATAGTCTAAACATGGTTAACATATAGTCTAAACATGTTTAATATATATCAGGAACACAAAAATTTAATATATGCTATAAAAACAAAAAAAAGAACTCACCTTACACTATATCTTTATAGAACCAGGTAAAAAGAATGGAGGGGTTTATATCTGACAACCAATATTAATAAAGACGATCAATAATCACTCCTGTATAGAATCAACCCGATTACATGGAAAGATTTTTGTTGTTATTATTTTATTTGATATTATGAAAACATCACGAGGTAACCTCTCTATATNGAATGGAGGGGTTTATATCTGACAACTAATATTAATAAAGACGATCAATAATCACTCCTGTATAGAATCAACCCGATTACATGGAAAGATTTTTGTTATTATCATTTTATTTGATATTATGAAAACATCACGAGGTAACCTCTCTATATATTAATACGTAAGATCGGTTCATAATGTAACCATTAAAAGACTAATACAATGTCTCCTCTTGATCCAAATCTTAGTTGATTGTACATAAATCACAAATGAATACAGTTCATAAGATCCACTAAAGAACACATTACGTAACAAAACACGGAAACTAGCATCTTTTAAAATATGAGTCCCTTTTTGACTAGGTAACCCTTTTTTTTCAATTTAATGAAAATTTTTATTCGTAAATAACGTAAACACCCTAAATTTCTTTGTCACTTCAATTCCACGAGTCTGGTTATGAGTCTATGACTTAATACAAAATTTCATTAATATAGTAAAAATTACAGTTTTAAATCAATTGACTGGTACAATTTTTCGCAATTCTTAATAATAGTTTTACTACATAATGGACAATTAAGTCAACTGTATATACGTTTTTATACATTTCTACTATCTGAGTCCGGGGCAATAAAAGACCTGTCGGTCCTAACTGTCTACTACAAGACCACCGGGAGACTATTCCTACGGTAAGTAAAAAAAGACGAAGACATCGGTAAAGAACCCCTCTTCCTTTACCGTCGAATGAGGTCGTAAGAACGGATCTCTTGGGGTACCTGTCTCCTCGGACCACCCGACGACAGGTATCTCAGCGTGTCTCAGTCTATGGTGACTTCGCTGAATCGTACGTATGTACGTAACGTCTTCCTTTACCGGTGGGTGAGGTCTTAAGAACGGACCTCTTAGGGTCCCTGTCTCCTCGGACCACCCGACGGTAGATACCCCAACGCGTCTCAGCCTGTGCTGACTTCGTTGAATCGTCGTCGTCGCCGTCGGTACAGAACTCGGACAGAACTCTATAACACAGAAAAGACATCGAAAAGTACCAGGGGAAACAAGAAGAGAAACAAGACCACGATGAGATATATGTATATAAAATAATACACATAAACGAAGAGTCTGACGGAAATCCATAGGAAGTGACTTAAAGATAATATATAATTACGTGTATTAAAAGATATTCTTTCACTTTCACTGAGTCAGAACAGGCTGAGACACTGACGTGTCTGACATGCCAGTCACCTGAAGAGGTCCGGTCTTATGACGTCACCCGTCGGAAAGGAAAGAGGTCGTCTAGAAGGGTTGGGTCCCTAGTTTGGGCCCAGAGGGCGTAACGGCCACCTAAGAAATGGTCGACTCGGTGTTCCCTTCGAGTTCTTATGACCTTACCCATCGGGCAGGGAAGGGGTCGTCTGGCAGACTGGGTCCTTAGATTGGTCCCAGAGGACGTTACGCCCGTCTAAGAAATGGTTGACTCGATAGTCCCTCCGGGAAGGATATTCTTTTGGTAAGAATTAGGAAATCCTTCATACACGATCAACCTGGTGAATGGACCAACTAACATCAACGACCGAACAGTCGACGGACCCTTAATGTAGTCTCCGGAACTAATTGAAAGATATTTTCCTCCCATACCTAATTCAATTGACCATAGAGATGTCACAATAACATTATACAATAACATTATACTGAGATTAGGTAGTGATCTGTACATAATACTTTAGTAATTAATTACAAACGTCTTCCGAATCTCTTAAAAAATTATTCTTCATCTATGAACACCAATCACGATTAATTTTCTATTGAATAATATTTAACGAAAAGAATATTTAACGAAAATTGTGTCGTAGTCATATCATGGACATCTTTACATTTTTGGATACACAACTGGGAACTTGTTCCTCCCCATAACCAAGGTCCTGGGTGCCACCTGGGACTTCAGGGTGTCAGTCGGGAGACCTAGACACCAAGACGTACGTGTCTAAGTTAGTTGGGACCTGGAACATGATGACATCATAAATAACCTTTTTTTAGACGGATAATCACCTGGACCCTTCAAGTGTGGTCTAGTTGACATCAAGTCCCCAGTTGACATCAATATTACGTTCTCTTCGTCGTCGGTACATATCAAAAACATTAAAAAGTTTTATTAAAGTTTATACTATAGTTCAAAAATTAAGGATATCGAAGAAACACTTCCTCCGTTTCTGTTCATGAGAACATGAGATCCCTCCGACTCTGGATCCCTCTAATTTCCTAATAATTGAGGAAGTATTTTTCATAACTCACGGATACATACCTATATTACTACTTTACTACTTATTAAATGGGATGAACTGAAACTCTCGTCCTCTCTGTCTAAATATTTGTTTATATAATCAATTATTATGTCAATTAATACCCGAAGGGACTAACGAGTCTACCATTTGTTAGACGGACGTCACGTCCTTTGGGTTTAAGTTTGGGACCCAGCCCTTCTAGGTGACTTCTACCCTTACCGTTGGGTAAGGTCATAAGGTCTGACCTCTTTAGGTACCTGTCTCCTCGGACCGTCCGATGTCAGGTACCTCAACGTTTCTCAACCCGTACTGACTCGTTGTGTGTGTGTGTGTGTGTGTGTGTGTGTGTGTGTGTGTGTGTCTCAATACCGTCTGTGTGTCTTTACTACGTACATGGAGACCCCATAACAAACCGTTCCGAGGTATCTTCTCCACTAAAAATTACATAAGAGTAAATTCTCACTTATATCTGCAAACTGTCTTTCCCTCGTCCCACTTCTTTTCCAGGAACGTTATTTTCCCTTACTTGTATTCATCTCTGAGTCTCAACACTTTCCTGGACCCATAAACTTCTTGTCCCATGTCAAGTCACATCCATCTTATAACGATTAATATTTATATTTACAATATATTTCATTTTTAAAGATTATCGGTATAATTTTTCATTTTTTCTCTATCCACTCTAATATAGACTTTATAAATACAACAAAAGAGTGTGAATTCATACTTCATCAACTGAAATTTCTAGTTTAGTCCATATACAAAATGTACATGTTTGTAGCGTCACACCAGATCGGTGTCAAGTCCACGAGTCAAAGAGTTTCGAATCCCCACACGCACACAGCCACGTGCACCCTCTGTCTCTCTCCCTCTCTCTTCTTTACTCTTACTCTTACTGTCGCGCACGTGAGATCTCCACGTCCTCCTCTCTGCTCGAACTTCACCAACAACCTTGGCATAAAACTCTCCGGAACATACGACAGACAGACTGAGACCTTAAAAAAGCATATCATCAAACACTGACACGAAGACCAGTACTTCCTGGTCTAAGGATTTAAATCTTAAACAAAGCCTGACTATGAAAACGTTTTATAGTATCACTTAATCTTTTTATTTTACTCAATATGTTTCCCTTCATGGTAAAAATCAATGATCTAAACTGTTTATATGGTAACAAGACAGTCAATAGATATTTCCTGAGACTCGATCACGACAAGTCACCTTGAAAGATACTACTATCTTACAAGAGCGACACGACGGGTTACGTTATAGGTGATCACTGTACACCCATAACTCGTAAACTTTACGTCGATCACACTGACTCTTCGACTAATAAATTAAATCAAATTAAATTTAACATTAGTGTAATCTGATAATCGATGACACGACGTGTCGTGAATTACACAAATGAGACAAAGAAAAGCCAACACGAGGCAGAAACAACGGCGAGAGACTGAGAGAGATCACCACGGGTCCGAAGAGTAACGTCACCGAAGAGAACAACTCCTCGTGTCCTAGCTCCCACGAACCCGGATTCATCAAAGTCGTACGTCCGAGTCATCAACGTCGACCACCGAGAACTCGTACCCGAATCATCAACACCTCATCAGCACCATGTACCCGAGTCAAGGGGCGTCGTGCACCCTACAAGGGGCTGGTACCTATCTTGGGCACGGGGGACGTAAAGTTCCACCTAGGAATTAGTGATCTGGTGGTTCCTCCGGAACTTATACAAATAAGAATTAGAAACATAAATATAAAACACCTTTTTGTGGACACCTGAGTGTGACCAGGTGTTTGGTATGAAACTCATCGTGGCAGATGTAATACCAGAGATCTCGATCTTTCGGAAACACACAGAAACCTTTCAATGAATTAGAGAGTGATAGAGTCCTAGGAGTTAAGATTATACTTCCATTATTATTCTTTGACAGAGTATCCCAACACTCCTAATTTCCTACACCTCCCCTATCCCAATCCCTCTCCTAGTTCTTTTCCATTGTACACTTTCCCGGAGTTTCCTACTCAAGGTATCCGGAAAGTCCATCTCCCTTGAGACTTCACCTAACCCTAGTATGAGACAAATCTTCTTCCCGAAAGGTCCCCCGTGATCACCATTTCTTAGACGGACGGTTACGTCCTCTACGTTCTCTACACCCAAACTAGGGACCCAGCCTTTCTAGGGGACCTCTTCGCTTACCCTTGGGTGAGGTCAGGGTATCTGTCTCCTCGGACCACCCCCGCGCCGATGTCAGGTACCCCAACGTTTCTCCACCCGTGTTGACTCGTGATGGTGACAAGTCTTTTTCGCCATCGTCTATTGTGACGGGAGTGGGACAGCCTTTCTAGGGGACCTTTTCGCTTACCGTTGGGTGAGGTTAGGGTATCTGTCTCCTCGGACCCCCCCCGATGTCAGGTACCCCAACGTTTCTCAACCCGTGTTGACTCGTGATGGTGACAAGTCTTTTTCCCCATCGTCTATTGTGACGGGAGCGCGACAGCCTTTCTAGAGGACCTGTTCGCTTACCGTTGGGTGAGGTCCATCGTCTATTGTGACGGGAGCGCGACAGCCTTTCTAGAGGACCTGTTCGCTTACCGTTGGGTGAGGTTAGGGTATCTGTCTCCTCGGACCCCGACTCCCCCCCTCCGATGTCAGGTACCCCGACGTTTCTCAACCCGTGTTGACTCGTGATGGTGACAAGTCTTTTTCCCCATCGTCTATTGTGACGGGAGTGGGACAGTGAGCCGAAGGGACCACCGAGACAGCCATGTCTTAGACGGACGCTACGTCCTCCGGACCCACCCCTTCTAGGGGACCTCCTCCCGTACCGTTGGATGAGGTCATAAGAACGGACCTCCTAGGGTACCTGTCTCCTCGGACGGTTCGCCGTCAAGTACCCCAGTGTTTCTCAGTCTACACTAACTCGTGTCGTGTCGTGTAAGGATAGTGACAATGGTGGTAAAGAAGGAGAGAAAGGATCCATAGAAGCATAATATTAGAAAACCGTCTAAAATTTGACTAAAGATCCATTATACACTAAAACACCAAAATTATTTACGGTGCGATAGTTATTCCTGTTGACGACAGAGAAAGGAAGTAAGGACCCTCAATACTTAAACTACCTTTGACCCATAGCCAACTCTTCCCTTCCCCTTAGGATAAACTTTTCGTCAGGGACCCAACACCCGTCCATCAACACTCTAAGAAAAGAGGATTGTGCGTAAAGAAGGAATGTGTCTACTAAAATCCTTCTTTTGACTGACCTTCTTGTTACTTCAAGGAAGAGAAGCATAATAAGCCACAACAAGTGGAAAATAGGGACCGGAGACCCTTTCGATATATACCCTTACCGGGGAGAGTCTCCTGAAATGTTCTTCAGTTTCTTCTTTATCGGGCGATACCTCTACAACGATTTAGTTAGTAGTTGGAATCACAAATACCATTTCGGGTCTTGTCTAGGATACTCGCTGACCGTGAAGACCAACTATGACAACCCGGGTCTGATTCGCCGAGGTTCTTGGATCTTTTTCGGTAGCTCTAGTACGTCGTTTTGGACTTCCCTCTACCCGACCTCTTGCAGGTGGACCTCGGACAGTTTTATGGGGTGACCCTCTCCCCTCTCCTCAGACGACACTACGACCTCGGCTCCTAAGTGTTCTACCGATAAAACCCAGAACCGTCGTCGTAACCTTGCGGGGGTCTTCCATACTAAACGAAAAAGTTCAGTTAAACGACACAAGTAATATTTTGATGACGGTACACTGTATTGACTAATATCACACGTACCAAGTGTAATATTAACCCACTATTTTTCTTTCTTAGTAAAAGGTAAAGTAACCGAAGTACTCAAGACATGAGTATGAGAAAAAGAGGGAAGGGGAAGAGGGGGGTGGAAAAGACTTTCACAGTGAAAAATTTTACTTCGTAGATGATAACCAGGTACTATGAATACTTGACTTAGTGAATTATTAAAGATAGATCATATTGTAATCATAGTAAAACATCTCTTACGCTATATATATTTATCCAGTGTTTTCGACACTAAAGAAAGTTCACCGGAGTTACTTGTCTTGAAAAATCTTAATTACTTTATCTCCTATCTCGGAACGTGTAACTTAACTAAACTTCATTAATAAAATTGTCTTGGGTTCCGGAGATTACACTTCTCAACAATCCTACCACAAGGCAGAAATGAGTTGTCGTGAGACCGAGTCGAAGTAGTCTGTTATATTTGCAAATCTAGTCATTACATATTCATCAGTTGTCACTCGGTGACTAGTCATTACCTGAGAAGTACCTGATACGTACATAAGTACCTGACAAAAGGATACCGTTTCATTGATATCATCTCAACCATGTGGTTGGGAGGTGTGTCAATTCTTAGACGTGTCTTGAATGTCAGTAGGGAGGTATATACCAAACCAAGAAGACATAGGCACTCAAAGACGTAGACGTATAAGTTGGTTGATGTCTAGTACATCACGACAACATAAACGATAACTTTTTTTTAGATACACATTCACCTGGACACGTCAATTTTGGACACAACAAGTTCCCAATTGACATCCACTATTTTTTTTTTTTCAACTCGAAAAGATTTTTGAAATATTTTTGGAAACTGGAAGAGATTACGGTTCTCTTTGTAGGTCATCTCTTCGTCTACCAGTCGAAAATTTTTCGTAGAAGTACCATTACTATTGGGACATACACTCTGTCGTTTTCTCTATGTCTACATATCTTATCAGAAAACCTGAGACACCCTCTCCCACTCTCACCCTACTAAACCCTCTTACCGTAACTTTGTACATATTATAGTATACACTTTACTTAGCGGTCAGATCCAAACTACATACTGTGTCCTACGAACCCCGACCACGTGACCCGACTGGGTCTCCCTACCATACCCCTCCCTCCACCCTCCCCCGAAGTCCTACCCCTTGTGCACATGTGGGCACCGTCTAAGTATAACTACATACCGTTTTGGTCATGTTATAACATTTCATTAATCGGAGATCACTTTTATTTATTTATTTTATTTAATTTTTTTATTTTTTATTTTTGGTAGAAGTAACTCTATAGTCCTGAAGGGACCACCAGGCAGGTCACCAATTCTGGGGAGGTAAAGATGACGTCTCTCGTGTCCAAACTAGGGACCTACCCCTCAATTCCAGGACGTACGGTGACCCGTGTCGTTTTTTTTTTAGAAATAACTCTATATTAAGGGTATAGTATTAATGAGTGGGTAAATGTGAAATCATCAAAAGTTATATAAGTGTCTTGATCGTGTTAGAATTGACTTCTTGTAAAGTAGTGGGGGACTTCTTTGAAATATGAGTAGTCGTCAGTACGAAGTAGGGAAAGGACGGTGGTAGGATTCGGGGTCCGTTGGTGATTAAATAAAGGACAGAAATACCTAAACGGAAAAGACCTATTAAGTCTACTTTCTTTATTATGTGATCATAAAAGAAAACAGTGACTTAAAAAAGTGTATCGTACATAAAGTCTAAGTAGGTGCAACATCGTACATAGTTATGAACTAAGTAAAAATAACAACTTTTTAAAAGGTAAAATATCTATATGGTATAAAATAAATAGGTATCTAGTTGACTACTTGTAAAAAGGGGTGGAAAGTCGATAATTCTTATTACGATATTTGTAAGTACACATTCAAAAAACATACATGAAATAGAGAGAACTCATATATGGTTTCTCACTTTAAGGAACACATATACTATTGAGAAACAAATTGAAAGTCTCCTTAACGGTTCGACAAAAGGTTTGACTGGTGTGGTAAAAAGTAAAAGTAAAAGTGAGTGCACAAGATTAAAAATATGGATACGCAGTCTTGAACAAAAGACAGAAAAACCAATGTCGACAAGATCACCCATACTTCACTATAAGTAACACCAAAGGTAAACGTGAAGAGATTACCGATTACTAAAAGTCGAGGAAAGGTACAAGAACAGACGGTAAACACATATAAAAAAGTCTCTTTATATATAAACTTCGGAGACAGGTCACAAAAAAATTCAATGAATAAATAATAACTGACATGACCCAAAAACGGTGACACACACCCGAAAGAAATCAACGTCGCTCACCCTTGAGGAGAGACCGACGTCACGGACCCGTAGAGTAACGTCACCGAAGAGAATAATGTCTCGTACCCGAGATCCGTGCACCCGAGTCGTCAACACCGGTACCCGAATCAACGAGAAACCGTACACCTTAGAAGGACCTAGTCCCTAACTTGGACACAGGGGATGTAACCGTCCACCTAAGAGTTGGTGACCTGGTGGTCCCCATAGCAAAACGGGTCAAAATTTAACACGATCAACTTAAAAAACTTAACGTATTCGAGAAGTACATAAGACCTACGTTCAGAGAATAGTCACACTAAATGATTACAAGAAGGGGTAAGATACCTAACAAAAAAACACACACACAAAAATTTGAAAGAACTACCAACATAAAGGACGTCTTTACAGAAATTAAGACTTAATCATGTTACAGAGATTAACAAAAGACAACTAACATGAAAATGACAATATAAATTTTTTGGTAACGGATTTGGTCCAGTGTTTCTAAATAAGGACAAAATAAGAATCAAAATAAATAAGAAGATTCTCAAGACATTGAAAACGAGAATGTAAATCCAAACACTCAATTAAAATCTACACTCCATCCTCAGGTTGAAACAAGAAAACGACACCAATAAGTAAACAGAATCGTAATGGACAACTTTTCTGATAAAAAAGGGGTAACTTAACCTATGTAAAGTAAATAACTAAAAGTCTACAATTTGGTTGGAATGTAAGGACCCTATTTAGGGTCAACCAATACCACATCTTTCGGACCACACGACGTCAGGTACCCCAGAGTTTCTCAGCCTGTACTGACTCGCTGACTTGTTGTCGAGTAATTGGACGACACAGGTTTCATACAAGAGATCCAGGCACAGAGATAAGGACGGGACGTTTAAGTATCCTAAGAAAAAAATTAAATAAAAATTAACTTTCTATTAATGAAATGTTATAACATAACCAAAGACGGCATGCAGTTGTACTTAGTCGGTATCTATATGTATATAGGGGAGAGAAGGTGGATGGTGGGGTAGGGAGGGGAGATCTAGTAGAGTCTCATGGTCAAACTCGAGGGACTAAGTATGTCGATTAAAAGTGACCGATAGATAAAAAGATAAAATATATACCACCACATATATAAATGAGAGTAGTCTAAGAACTAAGTAAAAAAAATAATGAAGACTGTGAAACTTAAACAGTAAAGTAACAAGAGGCCGGAGGTAACATAGACTACTCTTCAATCGACAAGTGTAATGACCTTAAGGGAACCTGTCTGTATGGAACCTCTATAACACCAAACCAAGGTCTGGAAACGTTATTTCACTTATAACGTTCTTTCACTCAGTGCACTAAAAAAAAACAAACAAAGGATCATGTATATTTTCAATATAAATATGATATGATATCAGGTAATTCGTCCATTATAGTCATACAGATTTTTTACATGTACGGAATTAATTTTTTATTACGACAAACCTTTTACCGTGGTTACCTGAACGAGTTGTGTCTTAACGGTATTTGAAAGTTAAACAATTTTTCTTTTTGTGTCATTGACTCTTCCTGTCATTTTACTCCATACGAAGATACGTTGTTCAGTAAAACGACAATGACTAAAGTTCTAAAAATAGAAACAATGGTCAAAAGTCACAAAACTAAAACTACATAGATCCACCCTTAGAGAAAGGAAAATAGAACTAATCTCCAACAACTTGAAGTGAATATCTAATTATAGAAAGTAGTTAAACCTTTTAAAAGTTGAAAAAAAAAAGGATATGCACATAAAAGATGGGAGAAAAACGAGAAAAGAGGAAGACCATGAAGCCAATACTCATACAACCACGTGAATTACTACAGGGCATGAAGAGACTCCGAGACGGGTAAAAGAAGAAGAGAAAGGGGGGGAGAGAGAAAAGAAGTCCAACGTACTAGACATAGTTAGATAGTGATTTAAGTAAGAAAGAAGACTATCGAATTTATATGACGACTCAGGGAGATGACTTAAAAAGAAAAGTCAATAAAATGAAAAGTTGAGGCGTCAAAGGAAAACCAGAACACAGAGTAAAGACAGAAAACTAACCATAAGAGGTAGACTACTTTGCGACAGTAGTATGGAAGGAAATTAAGGGATTCATGCCAAAGGAAATCAAGGAACTCGTACAAATATTGTCGACGAAGCTTCAGATACAGACACTGTTGAGTGGGAGAGGTCCGTCAAAGAGAACGGACGAAAAAAACACACACATAACCAGTGTGAACGGATAAAGAAAAGTACAGGGTAAATAAAAACAACAACAAATTTTGACTAAAATTTATTATATAAAATCGTTAAGACTTATGACTAAGAACAAGGGAGAGGTGACGGGTGACCTCTAACTACAAAAATAACAAAACAGGAAATAATCGAATTACTTAATCAAAAGGATTGAAACACTTCAGAGAAAGAGGGTATCACATGTCTAAGACTACAGGGATAAGTGTCACGAAAATAAAAAGGAAATCAGACCGAGAGATCCATAGTAGGACTCCAGATATGTTCGGTGAATGATCAGTTTCCAACACCAATCCAGGGGAATCGGTCAATATAAAAATGGGGAATAACAACCTACAAATACAACAAATTCCCGACAATAATTTTGATTTCTTAAATACAAAAACGGGGCCCAAGTCAGTCCCGGATCATCGAACTTGTAGAGAAGAGGTTAGTCAGAACTCTCCAGTGTCGGAACCTGTACATGTATCACAAGGTCGAACGCTCCTACGTATACTAAAATTATAATTCGGGTCAAATTATTATAAAAGGGGACACAGTCTTATCGAATAAAATGTCGGTCATAAACCAATCTCCAACGTGAATTCGGAGAACACGGTCATCCCGGAGACGGGAAACAACTCCCTAGACACACGTCGAACCTTTTACAAAAGTTAGACTGGGTACAGGTCAAAGTTAACAAAGATTCACCCTTGTACACGTATATCGGAAGGGTTCGGGGTCCCAAATAACACTAGGTCCCTCCCGAAAAGAACCAACAACAAAGAGGACCCAAAAAAAACAACAACAACAACAACGACACTTCAAGACTAACAAGAAGGTAAACCGAACAACGATCGTCATAGTACTTTGAGAGTCATAGTACTTCATAGTCATAGAGGGTTCGAGAGGTAGTAAACGTTGTCGTAGGAGTCCATACCTTAACAGACAAAAGACAAGGTTTATTTTAGTGGTAGGACTAATTCTTGGAGTAGGGACCAATTCTTGAAGTAGGTGAACCGAATGGAGAAGGGACCCTCAAGGGTCCTAGAGTCGTGTCTCTAACACCGGACGAAGGGATCTCACTGTAGGGACCCTCCACGATCTTCCCTCCCCACCATCGATGACCAGAAAAGTCGAACGGACAGGGTGGTACCCTGGAGAAGGATACTCGTTCGATTCTATCGACACCAGTCCAAGGTCAGAAGAGTACCGACAAAGGTGGTAATTATAGTAACCGTATCACAAAGATGGTCTGTCCATCTCCGACCCATCTCTTTACCCCACTTCACTGGTCTTATGTCAAAGATATTGTACCTTGACCCCTACACTCTTCCTTCGTCCAGTAACGGTTTTCGATGTCCGAGTATTAAGATTGAATCTAAATAATTATCACATAAAAGAACTTACTCACAAAAAGACGAACGATATACGGGAATCCTGTTACAACTCTCTGAAATTCACTAAAAATTTTTTACAAAAAAGGGTCAATTTACAAAGTATCCCTTCTTCTCGACGGTTCAAAGAGTGAGGTCGTAAGACCTATATGGTGACCCTACCGATCAACACTAGAGAGACTCCGACATACTTATTAACCATCTCAGGAGATTCCGAAATCTCTTGGGAGGTGAGCCCAAGATATAACAGTTGATCCTCAAACGAATTAACGGAAGACAATAGCGAGTAGATATGGTCACACACACACACACACACACACACACACACACATGCATATATAAAAGAGAAATTGGGAGAATTGACAGAAATTTCCAGATGTCCAAAAACAAACAAAACAAAACTTGTTTACTCTTTTTGTCTGATGTTTTCTGACCTGTCAGACGGGTCCCAATGTGTCGATCACTCTCCGGTTCAAGTCCGTACTTGTTCACAGTTTAAGGCCTCAAACACGAAAATCAGTAATCTGATATAACAGAGTGTATGTTTATTGAATTACAATAAAAGTGAAGATTCTAAAGGAAAAAATAGGTAAACTGACTTCGACTAGACAGAGTTCTCAACGACCATGGACATGATACTACTATGGTCACAGACATGGAATAAAACCTATAAAGAAGAGTAAAGAGAAAGAAAAGATATGAGTAAAGAACATAAAATCAACCCGGACGAGAAGAGACCGAGAGACTGACCCTTTTGATTCGGTTCAATGACTAATGACGACCCCGGAATTTTTGGGTTCCCCTTCACTTAAAATGAGTAACCTCAGATGACACCACAAGATTCTGAGTGAAAGTGGGGTACGGGAGAAGGTACCTCGAGTTCCATGTATTTATTAACAGACCGTTGACTAGATAAAATTCGAGACTCTTCTGACCTCTCAATCCGACCTAGTCCACACCCTTTTAAGGGTCTCCTCTATCCCATTCCAGACGTATTTTCCTGGAGATCCATGTCCATACCACGTCTCGAGTAGAGGGACCTTCGGGTACGATATAGGAACCAAATCGGTGGATCAACACACTGGAACCGGGTCAGTAAATTAGAGATACCGGAATTAAAACAGTGAATATTTTACTTTTTACCGACTGTATATTCAGATATTGTAGAAAGATCTAATCTTTCCGACAAAAAAAAAAAAAAGACTCTTAGGTCTTCCCTACCCACTTCTACTAGTCTTATAATTTTCTCTTCATAAGATCCGTGTACGATACCTCGTCTAAGGAATATATTGACCTCGATTACAAAAATTCGAAAGGTAGAGATCTGAACTCATAATATCGTAAATAATTAAACACACAGACCCAATTCTGACTCGATAGACACCTTTTGACCTCCTTTTAAAAGAAGAACCTAAAGACTCTTGATGACCAACAGAACGTTTGGGTGTTTAACTCGTAGGACAGAGAGGTCACAAAGAGTAGAAGTAATTATAGTAACGGTTGAGTCTGAGTCTCGGAGTTTTAAAACGATTATAGTCTATACCATAGAATGAAAGTACAAAAACAGTGGACGGTCAAGTCAAGTCAAGTCAATGAGTCAGCACAGGTTGAGAAACACTGGGGTACTTGACCTCGTGCGGTCCGGAGGGACAGGTAGTGATTGAGGGTCTCAAATGAGTTTGAGTACAGGTAGTTCAGCCACTACGGTAGGTTGGTAGAGTAGGAAACAACAGGGGAAGAGGAGGGTGGAAATCAGAAAGGGTCGTAGTTCCAGAAAAGTTTACTCAGTCAAGAAACGTCGTCCACCGGTTTCATAACCTCAAAGTCGAAGTCGTAGTCAGGAAGGTTACTTATAAGTCCTGACTAAAGGAAATCTGTCTGACCAACCTAGAAGAACGTCAGGTTCCCTGAGAAAAGGTTGTGACATAAGGTTTTCGTAGTTAAGAAACCACGAGTCGGAAGAAATATCAGGTTGAGAGTATAGGTATGTACCGATGACCTTTTTGGTATCCGAACTGATCTACCTGGAAACAACCGTTTCATTACAGAGACGAAAACTTATACGATAGATCCAACCAGTATTGAAAAGAAGGTTCCTCGTTCGCAGAAAATTAAAGTACCGACGTCAGTGGTAGACGTCACTAAAACCTCGGGGGGTTTTATTTCAGTCGGTGATAAAGGTGACAAAGGGGTAGATAAAGGGTACTTCACTACCCTGGTCTACGGTACTAGACTCAAAAGACTTACAACTCGAAATTCGGTTGAAAAAGTGAGAGAAGAAAGTGAAAGTAGTTCTCTGAAAAATCAAGGAGAAGTAAAAGACGGTATTCCCACTACAGTAGACGTATAGACTCCAACAACTATAAACAGGGCCGTCAGAACTAAGGTCGAACACGAAGTAGGTCGGGTCACAAAGAGTATTACACGAGACGTATCTTCAATTTATTCGTCCCACTGCTATATGTCGGAACTGCATGAAGAAAAGGATAAACCTTGGTCAGACAAAAAGGTACGGTCCTTACGGGAATAAATTCCTAAGTCGAAATTACAGAGGAGAAGATACCTCTAAAAAAGACACGAATGAGTAGGGGTTTCTTCATAACTGTTGAAGGAGAAAAGAGGAAAAAAACATGGGATATCAACACATACAGTAGTCGTAAAGAGATGTACATTATTCGGAGAATCTTAAGCTCTAGGGTCAAGATCACCAAGAACTGACCCCTATTAAAAAGAGGAATCCCCTTTAAACCGTTACAGACCTGTGTAAAAGCTACCAGTACTGACTCTCCGTCACGGAAATTACCCATCTCCAGTCCTTATGACGATTTGTGGAGTGTCACATGTCTTGTTCGCAGGGAAATGGGGTGTAGTTTATTAGTAGGTAAGATTTCACGGTCACCACGGTTTCAACTAATTGAGACAGAATCGAGAATTGTATCATTGAGTATATGTCTTTTCAAAACTCTTTATAAACAACTTACTTAGAAAGGTAAATAGAGTGAGGTCGGAAGTCAACCAGTGGTTCTGACTTTACAGTGTACTCAGGTGAAAAGATAAGAGTCCCAAGAGGACGGATGTCACAATATTAGTGAAGGATTGACTAAAAGGACTGAGGTCAGAGTAAAATTAGTCAAAGGTATAACGACTAAGTCAACAGAAACACTTTATCTCTAGAGTAACACAGTGAGGGAATGGATTTACGAAAGGTAAAAAGTGTCATATCAAATCTAGGAATACTGGAGAATTTTTCACTGGAGTCCGACACAAAGATCCGAACACAGATCAAAGAGGGTTCGGTAGGTGGAACACGAAGTCGGTGTACTAGGATTGACGAGAACGGACCTGTATAAGTAAGGAGGAACTAAATTTTCGACGACGGACCTAGAGACGATTGGGTTGGGATTAGGATTGGGTTAGGTTGGGAAGAGACAAATCTCTTAAGGATGGGTAAAATTTCTGAGTAAATTCTACCGAGAGGAGAGATTCAGAAAGAACTTGGGTTTGGACTTATTTACATTAATAAGAAAGTAGCAGTAAGAGTATCGTGTAACAAACGGACATAATATGTAACTAGTGTGAAATGATATCTGACCAAGGTTTATCCTTTTCCTCATGTAGTTCCGACATATAACAGTGGGACGAATAAATTGAATATACGTCTCATGTAGTACTCTTTGTGATCTGACCTTCTTTGTGTTCGACCTTAGTTCTAACGGCCCTCTTTATAGTTATTGGAGTCTATACGTCTACTGTGGTGGGAATACCGTCTTTCACTTCTCCTTGATTTTTCGGAGAACTACTTTCACTTTCTCCTCTCACTTTTTCAACCGAATTTCGAGTTGTAAGTCTTTTGAGTCTAGTACCGTAGACCAGGGTAGTGAAGTACCGTTTATCTACCCCTTTGTCACCTTTGTTACAGTCTGAAATAAAAAAACCTGAGGTCTCAGTGACGTCTACCACTGACGTCGGTACTTTAATTTTCTACGAATGAGGAACCTTCTTTTCAATACTGGTTGGATCTATCGTATAAGTTTTCGTCTCTGTAATGAAACGACTGATTCTAGGCAGATCAGTTCCGATACCAAAAAGGACACCAGTACATACCTACACTCTCAATCTGACACTTCTTCCTACTCGTGGCTTCTTAACTACGAAAACTTGACACCACAACCTCTTCTGAGAACTCTCAGGGAACCTGACGTTCCTCTAGGGTGGGCAGGTAAGACTTCCTCTAGTCGGGACCCTAAAGAAACCTTCCTTACTACGACTTCGACTTTGAGGTCATGAAACCGATGGAGTACGCTTCTCAACTGAGGAAACTTTTCTGAAACTACGACCCTCCCTAACCCCCGTCCTCTTCCCCTGCTGTCTCCTACTCTACCGACCTACCGTAGTGGCTGAACTACCTGCACTCAGACTCACTTGAGGCCCTCAACCACTACCTGTCCCCCCGTACCGCACGACGCTAAGTACCCCAGTGTTTCTCAGCCTGTGCTGACTCGCTGACTTGACTTGACTTGACTATTAATCAACAAATGTACCAATAGAGAACTCTTTAACACTGATGAGGTCCCTTTACGTGTAGAAGTAATAGAAACATAGAGGAAGTCGTGATGTCGATCATTACATTATCACTACGTATAATTGATCTATAACTAAACTACTCATCTAACACTATTTATAATGTCTAAAATTTTTCTATAAACGTCAAACGAAACGTATACTCCATTTCCGTGTTTCCTTTGTCCTCCTATTTAGTTGTGGTTAGGTTAGTGCCACTCCAACAAATGGACACCTAAGAAAAACTTTTAAAATCGTTGTACCTAGTCTTTCGGACCTTTCGATGTCGTATTAGAATATGGTTTAAGAGTGGTATAATTAGAATACCCTTAAATTTTATCGGGAGGACGTATGAGGGTCGTGTAGGTAGTTTACTTCCGGAAGATGTAAACTAGGTAAAGAATCACTCCACGATTGACTAAATATTGGTTCTTGAATTTTAGTCTATTAATCAATAAACGTGGACAGGTGAAAAGAAGGAAACCGTAGTAGTCCTTTTCTCGTATAAGTAACAAAAAAAAAATTTTAAACAAACAAACAAACAAAACAGTCCTGAATTAGAAACAGACTATGGATTACGTCATACCCGTCTTCACGAGAGTTCTCGGATACAGATGGTTACCATGAACCTGAAACCTCCACACCCCAGTCGACTTCCTAGACTAAGATTTCACAGGGTTCAACGTTTAAGCAAGAAGTCGTAGTGTAGTCCTAACCCTTACTCCTCTTTCACCCATTTCCTTGAGTGTAAATAACTCTCGCGTAGACAATATGTACTCAGAAGCCCGGGTAAGACATTGAATACAACAGAAAACCCTATCCAGAACAAGTGAGAAATATGGAACGTCCGAGACCCGCCAAGTCGTGAAACAGGTTCATTGTGTCGTATATTATACGCCGTCAGTACAGAGTTCAGTATGGAAGAGTTACCGGAAGGGAGAAGTGGAACGGAGAACCACCTAGAAAGACGGTTGTGAAACGTCCACATAGACAAAAGGAGAACCAACAAAGGAGTTCTTATCCCTGTGACATAGACAGAGGATACACGGAATTGTGAGAGTGTGTTTGTATTGAATTTTTCGTGTTTGGTGTTCTACTTTTGTAGGGACTTAAACTATCGTAGTCTTAATTTTTAATAATAAGTTATTTTCTATGGTACTTGTTTCGACAATCCGTCTACCTCTTTACCCTCTTCTATAATTGTGACAGATTTTAACAATAATCTAATGTACATCCGATACTTGATGACCTTTAGTTGTTCTTTTTCCGTCATTGGGACAATCTCTTTACCTGATTCCGAGACTTATTTGTCAAATTTCTTCTCCTTCGGACTTTCAACTGTTCAGATAATTCTCTAGAATTGAATAATCATTAGTCTAGTTACGTTCAAAATTTTTATTACTTTATTAAAATGTCGACTCTACATTTTTATATAACCATCACGGTACCACTGTATCCTTGGGAATATATAACTAACCACCCGTACTTCGCACCACGGTGGTAAGACCTCTCGTTTGACCATTATAAATCAGGTGAATTTATATAAAAGTATGGGTCACTCGTTCATTAAGTGAAGGAATCATATAAAGAGTTTCTGTAAAAGTGTGTCCATTGTATCATGTATACATGATGGATTCCTCTACTTACGTCCTACTAATAACATCGGAACAAAGACCCCCATTCCGAGTAGACCTCCAGGTAGTGACCCTCTCATCTGTGCACTTTACACCATCTACAGAGGGTCCCATACGATATGTCTTCAACCTTCGTTGTTTGACTTGATATATATATATCAAATATATATATATATACATCAAATATATATATATAGAGTTATATCTACATAATATAACAATATAGAATGTACATATTTCGACACATTATTTTATTTTTTATCTTACCGTATGGATTATATCAACGTATGTATTTTATATCAAAAAGTACATACGTTTTAATATCAAGTGTAAAATGTTCTTCTGTATATACGTTTTTTATAGAAATCTGATCAATGGATGGGTCCTGTACCCAACCTTAATCCTTACTTCTTACCCCCATTTTATCTTAACCAAGTCAAGTCAAGTCAGTGATTGAACACAGACTGAAAACGCTAGGGTACCTGACGTCGCGCGGTACGAAGGGACAGGTAGTGGTAGAGGGTCTGTAACGACTTTGATTACAGATAACTCAGTCACTACGGTAGGTTGGTAGAGTAGGAGATAGCAGGGGAAGAGGACGACGGAAGTTAGAAAGGGTCGTAGTTCCAGAATAGGTTACTCAGTCAAGAAACGTAGTACCGTTTCACAAACTTAAAGTTGACGTCATAGTCAGGAAGGTTACTTATAAGTCCTGATTAAAGGAATTCCTAACTGACCAACCTAGAGGAACGTCAGGTTCCCTGAGAGTTCTTAGAAACGGTTGTGGTGTCAAGTCTTCGTAGTTAAGAAACCGTGAGTTGAAAAAAAGATCAGGTAGAGAGTGTAGGTGTGTACTGGTGACCTTTTCGGTATCGAAACTGATCTACCTGTAAGCAGCCGTTTCATTACAGAGACGAAAAGAAAAAAAAAATTAAAAATAAAAATGAAATAAAATGAAATGTTATGACATAACCAAAACGGTATGTAACTGTACTTAGGTGGTGCCCACATGTACGCAAGGGTTTGTACTTGGGGGGAGGGTGGAGGGAGGGACATTGTAGAGAGACCCAGTAGTGGCACGTGGTCGGGGTTCGTACGACATGGGACGTAGCCTGTATCTGACCGCTAAACTAAGAATGTACTATCATATGTACAATGTTACGGTAAGAGGGTTTAGTAGGGTGGGAGAGGGAGAGGGAGTGTCAGGTTTTCAGGCAATATGTATAGACACAGAAAAAAGGACAGAACGTATATCCCAGTAGTAACGGTAGAAAGATTTAAGGTATATATACACAATCATATGACATAACCACAAAAAGAAAGACCGAATGAAGTGAGACATATTAGCCGAGGTCAAAGTAGGTAGAGTAGTCTTGACTAAGTTTACTTAAGAAAAATTGCCGACTCATTATGAGGTAACACATATACATGGTGTCGAAAGAATAGGTAAGTAGACGACTACCTGTAGATCCAACAAAGGTACAGGACCGATAATATTTGTCACGACGCTACTTGTAACCCCATGTACACAGAGAAAGGTAAGACCAAAGGAGCCACACATACGGGTCGTCACCCTAACGACCCAGTATTCCATCAAGATAAACGTTAAAAATTTCCTTAGAGGTGTGATAAGAGATATCACCGACATGATCAAACGTAAGGGTGGTTGTCACATCCTCCCAAGGGAAAAGAGGTGTGGGAGACGTCGTAAATAACGAACGTCTAAAAACCTAGCGTCGGTAAGACTGACCACACTTCACCATGGAGTAACACCAAAACTAAACGTAAAGAGATTATTACTCACTACAACTCGTAGAAAAGTACACAAACAATCGGTAGGCATACAGAAGAAACCTCTTTACAGATAAATCAAGAAACCGGGTAACAAACTAACCCAGCAAACAAAAAGACCTTAACTCGACGGATTCAACGAACATATAAAAACTCTAATCAACAAACGGTCAACGAAGTAACCGATAATAAAAGAGGGTAAGTCTTCCGACAGAAAAGTGGAACGAATATAAAAGGAAACAACACGTCTTCGAAAATTAAAATTAATCTAGGGTAAACAAATAAAAACGAAAATAAAGGTCATAAGACCCTCCACCTAGTATCTCCTAGGACGACACTAAATACAGACTCTCACAAAACGGACATAAGAGGAGATCCTCAAAATACCAAAGACCAGAATGTAAATCTAGAAATTAGGTAAAACTCAAATAAAAACACACGCCACAATCTTTCACTAGATCAAAGTAACAAAATGTTCACCAACTGGTCAAAAGGGTCGTGGTGAACAATTTCTCTAACAGAAATGAGGTGACATATAAGAACGGAGGAAACAGTTTCTATTCCACAGGTATACACACACCTAAATAGAGACCCGAAAGATAAAAACAGAGACGAAAAATTATACGACAGATCCAATCAGTTGCCTCATCCGTTACCGTGGGGTGAGGTCATGAGAACGGACCTTTTAGGGTACCTACCTCCTCGGACCACCCGACGTCAGGTACCCCAACGACTCTCAACCTGTGCTGACTCGCTGAAGTGAAAGTGAAAAGTGAAAGTACGTGACCTCTTCCTTTACCGTTGGGTGAGGTCACAAGAACGGACCTCTTAGGGTCCCTGCCCCCTCGGACCACCCGACGGCAGATACCCCAGTGTGTCTCAGCCTGTCCTGACTTCGCTGAATCGTCGTCCAGTCAGTATCGAAAGGAAGGCTCCTCGATCGTAGAAAATTAAAGTACTGACGTCAGTGGTAGACGTCACTAAAACCTCGGGTTCTTTTATTTCAAAGAGTGACAAAGGTAACAAAGGGGAAGATAAACGGTACTTCACTACCCTGGTCTACGGTACTAGACTCAAAAGACTTACAACTCGAAATTCGGTTGAAAAAGTGAGAGGAGAAAGTGAAAGTAGTTCTCCAAGAAATCAAGGACAAGTGAAAGACGGTATTCCCACCACAGTTGACGTATAGACTCCAATAACTATAAAGAGGACCGTTAGAACTAAGGTCGAACACGAAGTAGGTCAGGACGTAAAGAGTACTACATGAGACGTATATTCAATTTATTCGTCCCACCGTTATATGTAGGAACTACATGAGGAAAGGATTAAACCTTGGTCTTTATTGAGGTTTTTCTTACTTCTCTACTTTGGTTTCACTTTTGTTGTGGGTCGACACTTACACTGACCACTACCTTCACTTCAGACTAGGACATTTCTTGTTATAACGTATCTTTCGACCTTACAATCCAGGTACTTAGTTCCATTTAACCTTCACCAGTTTGTCCTCTACCGTTCTCACTTGTAACTGTAAAATCCTTAGCCACTTGATTTTACCTGACCTTAGTCACTTAAATTAAGTCTACCGGTAATATAGATGATGACACCCGTTCTTAGGGAATCTTCTTTACCTCATTAGGAGTATCAGTTGTTTTCTCAGGTTTTACTTCATGAACCCACGTTAATGAAACGGAAAAGTATGACAAGTACCTCAAGAGTTTCGTTCTTATAACTTCACCAAACGGTAAGGGAAGAGGTCACCTGAAGCAAAACAATCTTACGAGGTGATACTCGGTAGGCAGAACCCACCGGGATGTCCCGTACCGAGTATCAAAGTAACTCAATCCGACACCAGGTACACTAGCCAAACGAATCAAAAGACACGAATACCAAAAGAAAGACAGAAAAGACACTACCTACACACCCCGGTACGAGTCATTTAGAAATTAGGTTAAAAGACAACTGACCACCCCGACACAAGGGAAGGACAACAAACCGGACTCCGGTTTAATATCATCCCCATTACTCCTGTTACCACTGGAGGTAATTTCCCTGAACACGTGCACGACAACATAAGTCACGGGGACTGGGACGTCGTCCGGTGACAGTTGGGTACGGAGGCAGTCTCTGAGGACCTGTGAAGGTCCGTTCAGACCGAGTCAGAGAGCACACCTGTGTCAAGGCAAGAGGACCCAGGACCACGTGTGCACCAAAACAAACACGGGAGGTTTTCAGACAAAGGGGTCAGGACACCTTCAAGACATTAGTTTAGGGTGACCGGAGGTTTCATTTTAAGGGACCCCCAAGAGTCAGAGAAATGGTCCAACCCTTTATCTTATTTATTTAATTTTTGTTCGTTTATTCTGTAAACGGAACTTCTCCGGTTACTCCTACCATATGATATTCGATTCCTCATATTAATCGGGTCGTGAAACTAGGTGGACCGACAGGTACTCGGTACTCCAATTCCGTCTGTAGACCCATTAAACAGTAAAAGAGGTTCTCCTTTCCTTTGGTAAAGAGAAAATGAAAAATTTGTAATAGATCAATGGAGAAGTAGGTATTAGAATACCGTTAGTGAATCTAAATACAAATGTGTTACATTTTAGAAATGAAAAATGAATATACAAAAATCAAACCTATATTATAAGTTATAAACAGTAAAAATAGAAAATTGAAAGTTTTGAAGACTTTCGTCCCTACTACAGAAGAAAATGTAAACGAAACACATCGGAAATCGTATCAGTCTGGGAATCCAGTGTAATCAAATTAAAAAAACCTTTTAGAAGATCCTTCTTCCAAAGAAAATTTTAGACTTACATACCTACCACAAGGGATCTCTGAGCTACTACTTTATTACATCCAACTACTATGGGTCCATAGGAAAGATTTTTTGTGGGAAAAGGTCGAGTGTAAAGGAGGACAGGAAAGGAAATTGTTTAGAGACTGAGGGAAAATGATTACCTGCCATAGTAACCAATTATTGATATCCAAAAACTAGTAACCACAACACCTACTTGGGTTCTTTGCACAAGTTATTAGTTTTCTGATGTCAATGATAACTTAATGTAGTACTTCGTGATCCTTTAATTCCATAAAGAAGAGTTGTCAACATTTAGAAATAAAGAGAAAGAGAAACATAGGGACAACAAACATGAGGCAGAGAGAGAAGTAATAAAGAAAGAGACACGGAGAGACATGATTGGTAGCGACGGGAAGAGAGAATAATAAGAGAAATAAAGAACGAAAGAAAGAAAAATAAAAAACGAAACCTGAGACAGAAAAATAAAGCAGAGAAAAACAAAGGATGAAGGATCAAAGACCAAGTAACGGAGTACTTGTCCCACCAGGTTCCGACTACAGAAACGTCGAGGTAATCCAATGACGAAAGCTATGTTGACCTTGCAGATAGAAAAAGAATCAGACATTACCAGGAGAAACTGTCGGAGTAACATAAGAATCTTAATATCAGTGAACTTCGTTCAACCACTCGTGCACAAAACATGAGAATGTCGTCATCTCCCTTTTAGACACTACACAAAGTGTAACTTTCCGAAGGGACCACCGAATCTACCATTTCTTAGGTGGACGTTACGTCCTTTGGGTCCCAGTTAGGGACCCGGCCCTTCTAGGAGACCTCTTCCCTTACCGATGGGTCATAAGAACGGACCTCTAAAGGTACCTGTCTCCTCGGACCATCCGACATCAGGTACCTCAGAGTTTCTCAACCTGTACTGACTCATTGACTGTGAAAGTAAAAGTGCAACTTTTACCAAAGGAGTCTTAGTCACAGTAAAACTACCGATAACCCTTTTGTGTAGTCACTATAGCTAATCGACTTCCATGAATGAAACTAAAGGGGTCCCAATGAGTTATCCGGTTCCGAACACCCTGAGGAGTGTAAGAACTAAAAGAAACAGACTTTTTTTAAACGTACATGTAAAAGGTTCTTCAAAATCTTAAAATGTAGTAGTTTAACTTTGTAAAAAGACTCCTTTGTAATTCTAAAAAGAAGAAATCTTTATTTACCGAATCTACAAAATCTATCTGATGACCATTTATGTAACCTCGGAGTTACGGACTAACTGTTTCACCCACTATTTGTTTGGAGACCCTGGTCTACTGTAGGTGGATCACAAAAGTTTCTTTCAACTCCCATTTTGACAGTTTTGAACAAACTTTCACTTTCACTTCAATGAGTCAACACAGGTTGAGAAACGCTAGGGTACCTGACATAGGATAGTCCGAGGAGGCAGGTACACTAAAAGGTCCGTTCTGACGACTTCACCTAACGACAAAGGAAGAGGTCCCCTAGAAGGGCTGGGTCCTTAGTTTGGGTCCAGAGGGCGTAACATCCGTCTGCGAAATGACAGACTCGGTGGTCCCTTCGGGAGACACAGCAGAGGAGACACCGAGTCGGTAAAGGAGACACCGAGTCAAGTCAAGTCAAGTCAAGTCAACGAGTCAGCACAGGCTGAGAAACGTTGGGGTACTTAGCGTCGTACGGTCCGGAGGGACAGGTAGTGGTTGAGGACCTCAAGTGAGTCTGAGTGCAGGTAGCTCAGGCACTACGGTAGGTCGGTAGAATAGGACCCAACAGGGGAAGAGGAGGACTGGGGTTAGAGAGGGTCGCAGTCTCAGAAAAGGTTACTCAGTTGAGAAGCGTACTCCACCGGTTTCATGACCTCAAAGTCGAAATCGTAGTAAGGAAGGTTTCTTTAGGGTCTCAACTAGAGGAAGTCTTACCTGACCAACCTAGAGGAACGTCAGGTTCCCTGAGAGTTCTCAGAAGAGGTTGTGGTGTCAAGTTTGTGTAGTTAAGAAGTCGCGAGTCGGAAGAAGTGTCAGGTTGAGAGTGTAGGTATGTACTGGTGACCTTTTTGGTATCGGAACTGATCCGCCTGGAATCAGCCATTTCATTACAGAGACGAAAACTTATACGATAGATCCAACCAGTATTGAAAAGAAGGTTCCTCATTCGCAGAAAATTAAAGTACCGACGTCAGTGGTAGACGTCACTAAAACCTCGGGTTCTTTTATTTCAGACTGTGACAAAGATGACAAAGGGGTAGATAAAGGGTACTTCACTACCCTGGTCTACGGTACTAGACTCAAAAGACTTACAACTCGAAATTCGGTTGAAAAAGTGAGAGGAGAAAGTCTGCCAGATTTATTACCACTTTTGGATTCTATCCCGGTCTAGTCTAAATATTGACCACCCTTGACGACACTTGAATATTTATCCCTTTAAAAACCTATTTGTAAAAAGTCTTTTGTAAGAGAACCGAGACACTGTTTATCTACTCTTTCCTCTTTCTAGTGTCCCTCAAGTCTAAACTCCCTGATTGTCAAACCTATTACTAAAGTATTTACCTCTGTACATATATATAACCAGTCGGACACACCGAACACCCTAGAATCAAGGGGTTGGTCCCTAACTTGGACCCGGGGACATCACTTTCACGGTTCAGGATTGGTGACCTGAAGGTCCCCTAAGGAGGTAATTATAATAATTTATATATAGATACTTATGTAAAATCTCTTCCGTTACCGTGGGGTGAGGTCATGAGAACGGACCTTTTAGGGTATCTGTCTCCTCGGACCATCCGACGCCAGGTACCACAACGCTTCTCAACCCGTGCTGGCTGACTGAAGGGAAAGTGAAAAGTGAAAGTCCGTAACCTTTTCCTTTACCGTTAGGTGAGGTCACAAGAACGGACCTCTTAGGGTCCCTGCCCCCTCGGACCACCCGACGACAGACACCCCAGTGTGTCTCAGTCTGTGCTGACTTCACTGAATCGTCATCGTCGTACTTATGTAAAACCTATGTTCTCTAGTCCTTACCCTCCTTAATTTCTAATGTCTTGAAAGTTCAGACTTAATTATCTTTTTGTTATTGGTGTCTCTTTCTTCTCTTAATCCCTTCCTTCATCTGACTTCTGTCAACTTTAACCCAATCAAAAATTATGTGACTGGAAAACTCCTACTAAGGTATCTTTTGAAAGTACAAGAGAATATCTTGTAAGGGTTTACGGTGTTTTACAATCGTTACCTGGTCCCACCAGTGATTAGAGTGGATACGCTGTAAAGAATAAAAGGAATCAATTTAAGATGTTTGTTAACTTAAGAGATGACTATGACGGTATTGTCACTAAGTACAAATGAATAGACAGTTCAGTCACATGACACTCGAATTAAGTCTGTTCTCGACACATCTTACAGAAGGAGAGGTCCGGGGTTCCAACGTAGAGAGTGCACCGTCCACGTGTGATGGACCAACAACACAACCGGGGGAGACATACGGGTCGTGTCGTAATCCACCGTTTATATGACTCTACGCAGTTTGTTCCTCTGTTGCGACCACATTTATTCTACCGTTGTATCTCTTCGACGTACACACCTAATTGGTTGGGACGTCTGCCTATACTGTAACTTCCTACTTCCTAAGGGACGCCGGTCCTTCCTTTTTCTCTATAAGGATTCTGTCCTTTCTTCTGTTCGTTTCGGTACTCCCACACGTTCACAGACTACTTGAACGGACTACTGACCTCCTCGTACAAATATCTCTTCTTCCCCTATACTATCCCGACCCTTCCATGTTTCCATCCGACGTTTTTAGGAACGATTCCAGTAGAACACGTAAGAATGGAAAGAATCCTATCTTTAATAAAGATCCCATTCCTTTATTCCCTTCCCCTCTAATCTACCATAGGTTTAACCATAGAGGATCAGTTCGTATTTCTTGATCGATACTTCTCAAAACTCAAAATTAGTAACAATGATATAGTACAATGGTCCTGTCAATTTTTTAAACAGGCTTACTAAACCCCAGTTAATGAAACCATAAATATTAATAATGATCATTAACACATTATACATAAACTATACTCTTAAGAACTGTCAAAAATTTCATACTATAGATCCAAAAACCAAAATTTTTTAGTTTACGTGGTTTGTTATCGAGTATCAAAGAACTAGTAGGGTCTAGTTGCTTTATTAAAGGTCAGAACGGAAGTACCCGTCGACGATTGGAGCAACAGATGATTCAAGTGGAGGAAGAAATACGACGGTAAAACATTAGAGAGAGAGAGTCAGAACAATACTAGGTTTACTGAAATTTCGATTACATGGAAAATCACTTTCTTACGAAACGTTTCACACACACACACAAAAATTTTCAAGTCTGAAGGTATAACACGACGGGGACTTGGAATGAGAAGTTCACCTAAAAGAGATGAATTAAACCACTTTAATGGTGTTTTGTAGGTCCTGAAACGACTCTTCCGAGAACCGACAGAGAGAGTCAAGTACCTTGTCCTGTAAACAAGAGCCTGACATAAATTACGTAATAAAAGTAGGGTTTCTCGTAAATAAGTCGTGAGTAGAAACCCATCTAATCACGATATGGACCAGATTTGTTGATTTATCGATTACTACATGGTCGTCCTTCATGGTCAAAGTATGTCAAGAAATTTTATTATAAAAGGGATAAAATTTTTCATTACGTAAAGAAAAGTTTACATCTTTAAGTTTTTGATTTCTTTTTGTGTTCATCCTTATGTTTTATTGTACTTTAGTATAACGGGTTTCCATTCTTGATTCTTGTAAAACTAGATATATGTGGAAGATAAAAAAAGAAGTAAACTTACAAATATACGTAAATTTATGTAACACTTGTAAAGATGTGAAAAATTACTGACACGTCATATTAACAAGTCTTGTACCGAAACTCCAACAGAGGACTAAACTAACGATTAACCGTTACACTGGAAATAGTTTAAAAAATTGGAAGTTTTCCGAGACAACATAAAAGATGTCTTTACACTATTATTACCACAAATGGAGTGTCCCAACGTTAGTCCCGTTTCACTCTATTATGTATATTTCGTAAGTTACGTACTGTGTATCGCAAAATAATAGACTCAGGAAATAATGACTATAAAGTCAACAAACATCCCTAAAAAACAAAAGACGTACATTATAAACGATTCGATGTACTGTGCCACAGTAGTCTAAAGAATGACACGTCGATAACTAAACACACAGATCAAGTTAATATTTCTTTCTTGACGACTCGGTCGAGAGTGGGGTAACGTCCAACAGGGGACACCCTCAAAAAGGCACCCAAAGACTGTGAACCCTGAAGAGAGACAACAGAAGCATACCGTAACCAGCATGGTGTACCCGAAGGGACCATCGAGTCGATCATTTCTTAGGCGGACGTTACGTCCTCTGTGATCACGCTAAGGTCCCAACCCCTCTAGGTGTCCTCTTCCCCATCCGATGGGAGAGGTCATAAGAACCCGAAGGGACCATCGAGTCGACCATTTCTTAGGCGGACGTTACGTCCTCTGTGATCACGCTAAGGTCCCAACCCCTCTAGGTGTCTTCTTCCCTATCCGATGGGAGAGGTCATAAGAACCCGAAGGGACCATCGAGTCGACCATTTCTTAGGCGGACGTTACGTCCTCTGTGATCACGCTAAGGTCCCAACCCCTCTCGGTGTCCTCTTCCCTATCCGATGGGAGAGGTCATAAGAACCCGAAGGGACCACTGAATCGACCATTTCTTAAACGGACGTCACACCCTCTGGACCCAAGTTAGGTACCCAACCCTTCTAGGGGACCTCCTCCCTTTCCGATGGGTGAGGTCATAAGACCGGACCTCTTAAAGTCTAACGTCTCAACCTGTGTTGACTCGCTGAAAGTAAAAATGAAAGAAAAGTATGGTGTACTGGAGTGAACCAACCGTACTCCAAATACGTCACTCACTACGAGACCGTACGGGAGGTGTCATCCTGAACCATCCTCACTTTGGACCCTTCTACCCCGACCATTGTCTTCACACCAACCGGAAGGTGCACCCAGAGTTCCGACCTAGACTCAGTACGACAGTATCCTAAAATACACACCGACGGTCTCGGGGACATACGTCCCATGGCTTCAGATCCCTACTTTGGTTCAACCTTAAATTCCTCGTCTCAGTCCATAGTGGTCGTGTTCCATCCTACCTGTTCCTTTACTTCGAGTGTATAGACATTACTTAAAACCACGATGAAACCGACCTCCATGATTAAGTCACCACACAAACAGACGAACATAGAACCACTACAGAACCTCCGAGTACGACGAGGAGGAGGTGAGGTTTAAATATATAAATAACTTTCATATTATGTTTACTCCATTATAATTTCCAATTTTTTAAAATTTTCAAACTGAGATCGTTTTACGAGACCCTGTCGTCTTTAAGGTTCACGAGGATCTCATACTCAACGATGGAAAACTCTCCACAATACGTTTACTCGTTTAGGATATACTTCAATTTCTTGTAAGTGTATTACGACACAAATATGTAAATATATATCATTTCCAAATTTGTGTACACATTAGACTTTTAATGTAAATCTATTATTCGTAATAGAGACCTCTTTTTTCTCTTACTCTACCCCCTCCATTTTGTAATGTCTAAACACGAGATACCTATAAATAAATTCCTTTTTTTTCTTGACTTCGTCTCTACTGTTTTATAATTCTACATTTCTCCTACTTCATACAGATATGACATACATTAAAAGTATACTAATTGTATGAAGCACTAAATGATCTTACCCCTTCTCCTTGAATTATGTACCAGTGTTTGTTTCTCTTTAAGGTCGTTCTGTTTACTTTAATTCGGAAAGGACTCGGTACTAGAGACAAGGGAAACAATCTCTTTTGGTGAATCGACAACTGTCAGACACTAACTCTTCATATAACACATAAGTAAGGGACAGATGGACGTGTGAATTACGGGAACGAGACTTGATTTATATAGTACCCTAGTAAATAGGACATTAAAGACTGTCAAAGAAAAGTTCTTTGAAAACGAAGTACTTTCATCCACGTTGATATCAAAGAAGAAATAATACCTGTGGATCAACTACATGTTGATACCTACTACCTACCACTGACGTCAGTACTTTAATTTTCTGTGAACGAAGAACCTTCTTTTCATTACCGTTTGGATCTATCAGATAATTTTTCGTCTCTGTAATGAAACGGTTGTTTCCAGGTATATCAGTTTCGATACCAAAAAGGTCATTAGTACATACCTACACTCTCAACCCGGTATTCTTTTCCAACTCGGAACTTTTTAACTACGAAAGTTTAACACCACGACCTCTCTTCTAAGGACTCTTAGGGAACCTATTGTTCCTCTAGTTTGGTCAGTTAGGATTTCCTTTTAGTTGGGACTTATAAGTGGTCTCCCTGACTATGACTTCGAGGTTATGAAACCGGTGGACTACTCTTTCCGACTGAGCAACCTTTCCTGGGACTATGACCCTTTCTGACTTCCGTCTTCCTCTTCCCCTGTTGTCTCCTACTCTGACAACCTACCGTAGTGACCGAGTTACCTGTACTCAAACTCGTTTGAGACCCTCTACCATTTCCTGTCCTTTCGGACCGAATGACTTCAGGTACTGTAACGTTTTTCAGTCTGTGTTGACTCGTTGACTTATTGTCGTTTCGACTATATGTTATAATATACAATGTTTACATGTCATGTCACTTAGTGTTTAAAATTTCAAATATAAGGTAAATATAATATTTTATATCCGATATAAAGGGTACGATATGATATATCGGAAAATCAAATAAAACACAGATTATCAAACACGTAGGATGAGGGGATGGGGATATAAGGGGAGGAGGGAAGGGAGAGGGGTGACTATTGGTAATTAAACAAGAGACATCGACACTCAGACAACGAAAAAATAGAAGTGATCAAACAACATAAAAAATCAAAGGCGTACACTCATTATGGTATGTTATAACCAGAAAGAGACAGACTGAATAAAGTAAATCATACACACACGACACACGAATCACCAAGTCAGCACGGGTTGAGAAAACCTGGGGTACTAGATATAGACGGTCCGAGGAGACAGGTACCCCTAAGGGGTCCGTTCTTATGACCTCACCCAACGGTACGCGAGGAGGTCCCCTAGAAGGGTTGGGTCCCCAACTTGGGTGCAGACGACGTCACGTCTACATAAGAAATGGCAAACTCGGTGGTCTCTTCGGGTTCTTATGACCTCACCCATCGGATAGGGAAGAGGTCCCCTTGAAGGGTTGGGTCGTTAGTGTGGTCCCAGAAGACGTAACGTCCGCCTAATAAATGGTCGACTCGATGGTCCCTTCGGGAGTAAATCACATTATCAGAGGTTTAGGTAGGTACAATGGTGTTTACCTTTTTAAAGTAAGAAACAATATGAACTCATCATAGTATATCTATAGTATATATATATATGTGTGGTGTGTGTGTGTGTGTATATATGTGGTGTTGGTATCAAAAATAACAACAACAAAAAAATTTAAGTTGAAATCTTAGTGACTAGATCTTATGTACCCTACTCAAAATCTACGATTTAACATCTAACACGAGTCTGGGTTTCGTTGGCACTTTAGTTTCATATAAATATACGTCTAAACTTTCAAAGAAAAAGGTAAAATAAAACAGTCTCTCAACTTACATAATTCGACCTCTGGTCTCTGTCACAGTTCCACTTGTAGACACTCCCCCAAGTGTGAGGAGTTCCTTTTCACACGAAAAATACCGGAACCCGTTTCAACCCCAAACCGTGACAACAATTAAAATGTCTAGTGAGATAACTCTGGCACTGACGTAGAACCCCAATGAGAACTTAGGCCTGTTACAATTAAAACAGGAGTAAACATAAGATAAGTCAAAATGGTTTGATTTACAAATAGTCAATCACTAAAAATCATTCCAACAATTCTAACATTGTTATATCAAAATAAAATTCTTTTGTCTCCTTTTTTATTGTGGAAAATTTAATGGACACAGAAACATACTCGATTTCTTTTTATTTTGATCCTTCACCCAGAACCATCGACTCGACATCGGCGATCCACAGACCCGACCGAAACCCTCTTAAACAACCCCCTAGTGTGACTCGAACCTATGTGTCTCGTCCCCTTCGGGGAATAGGAACAGTAGTGTCTTACACCGCATATCAAGAGAGGAGAGTTCCTACCTCCGAAGATCGTAGAGACTATAAGAAAAGATAAGGACCGGGGAGAATCTCTTTAGGTTACATAAAAACGAATTTAAGAGATCTTAAAATCAACCCTTGAAGTCTCCTGTTTGAAGAGTACGTTTCGAACACCTTCCTTTCCACGTGAAAAATAGATTAATATCAGGTTTGTAGGGGATTTGAGTGGTCCAATGAGGAAACACCACGGATATTTTATACCTTTCCTGTCCTCGAATCTTCTATATTTACCCTCAGACACCAGGAACACGAAAAGGTCCCAGAGTACCACCGGTTCTAAGAATTGAAACTCGGAATCAAAGGAGTAGAAGATTACCCCGGTTGTCCTGGATGAAGTCTTCACAAATTTTATGGACTGACGGTCACACAAGAACGACAACTAGATAGTCTGTAGACCCTTCCAACAGAGACTATGAATCGTCGACTTGTAGTTTTTCCTGACAAAATACCTCAACGACATCCCATTTTATTCTACTGGGTACACGCACACGAATCTTTTATATTCATTATTTAGACACGACAATTCCGTTTTGCTTACGTAAGTCAAGTCAAGTCAAGTCAACGAGTCAACACAGGCTGAGAAACGCTGGGGTACTTAGCGTCGTGCGGTCCGGAGGGACAGGTAGTGGTAGAGAGCCTCAAGTGAGTCTGAGTGCAGGTAGCTCAGGCACTACGGTAGGTCGGTAGAGTAGGAGACAGCAGGGGAAGAGGAGGACTGGGGTTAAGGAGGGTCGTAGTCTCAGAAAAGGTTACTCAGTTGAGAAACGCACTCCACCGGTTTCATGACCTCGAAGTCGAAATCGTAGTAAGGAAGGTTTCTATAGGGTCCCGATTAGAGGAAGTCTTACCTGACCAACCTAAAGGAACGTCAGGGTCCCTGAGAGTTCTCAGAAGAGGTTGTGGTGTCAAGTTTTCGTAGTTAAGAAGCCACGAGTCGGAAGAAGTGTCAGGTTAAGAGTGTAGGTATGTACTGGAGTCCTTTTTGGTGTCTGAACTTGTCTGCCTCGAATCAGCCGTTTCATTACAGACGAAAACTTATATGATAGATCAAACCAGTATTTAAAAGAAGGTTCCTCATTCACAGAAAATTAAAGTACCGACGTCAGTGGTAGACGTTACTAAAACCTCGGGGGTTTTTATTTCAGACTGTGACAAAGGTGACAAAGGGGTAGATAAAGGGTACTTCACTACCCTGTTCCACGGTACTAGACTCAAAAGACTTACAACTCGAAATTCGGTTGAAAAAGTGAGAGAAAGTGAAAGTAGTCAAACTGGTTTGTTAAGAAGTTACTCTTATTTATTAATAACGGGGTGGTGAAGTAAATAAATTTTTCATCAAAGGATGTATCAATTTGTATACGAATAATAAACTACAACAACAAATCAGTACTTAAGGAGAGAGTGAGAAACGCTGGGATACTTTATTGAGTAATTCGAGGAGACAGGTACCCTAAAGGGTCCGTTTTTGTCACCTCACCCAACGGTAAAGAAAGAGGTTACGAATAATATGTTGGGTCGTTAAGGTAAGGATCCATAAATGGATTCTCTTTACCTTTTTCTACGGGTATGTTTCCGAAAGGACACTTATAAGTAGATTTAACATAGGTATTGTCAACTTTTGAACGTCACCGAGTGTACAAGTCGTGGTCCTCTTCACCTGTTTGTACGCAACACGTAGGTACGTCATCTCATGATGAGTCGTTATGTTACCCTCCTACGGTCCACCTATGGTCTTGTGTCTACTTAGAGTTTCGACACACGACTCACTCTTTTTTGTTAGGTTTTGTAAAGTATAGACACCACGGTAAATATATTTTAGGACATTTCCGTTTTCCAATCACCGTCTTTCTAATCACTACCGGTCCCCAGGTCTTACCGTCTTCGCTAACTGACTTCTTCCGTCCTCCCTCGAAAAACATCACTACTTTTATCAGATATAGAACTAACACCACTTGTAAAGGTATTAATATATACAAACAATTTTGAGTGATCTAACATATGACTTTTGACCGGATAAAACAAAACATATTTAATACGGAATATTGTTCAACTAATTTTTTAACTTCATCAATTTTTATGAAAAGAGTACTTTTTATCTTTTGTATCACAACTTTATCTCTCCTCCTTGTAAGATAGTGTTTAGTTCTATCTGGGGAAAATGTCAACTATATAAAGTCAAAGACGGAAATTCATTATGTAAAGGTTCGGAGTAAAAAGAACGTAACTCGTAATCAGAGATCATCATACTTTGAACGACCCTTCAGGAGGTATATATGATATGACAAAGCGAGAGACGATAGTAAACGAATACGACTTGTAAACCCACCTGAACGAGGGAAAGACAGGAGCGGACCCCGAGGGTGAAGGAGAGAGGAAGTGGACCGACTGAGGGTGGATGGGAACTTCTAGACCAAACCTTAAGTGAAAGAGGTCGTCCGAAAGGCACTAAAAAGGGAGTGGAGATTTATACCCTGTGGGAACTCATAGGAGTATATAATCGACATAGTGTTGTAAAAGGTCTAATGTAATATTAATCCAGAAATACCTGAACTGAAGGGATGTTCTATTATTAGAAAATCTCCAACCCGTGACATCGAATTTACGAAAAATAGGGACCTCGGGTCACACAACGATTACAGAGACTTCCTTTTACTTACTTACTTACTTACTTACCTTCACATAGTCCCTTAACACCACTCCGTCACACTCTAACACTTTTCAAACCTTTTCTTCCTTCTAGATTAACCTTGGGTTAGAGAGTCACCAATCTTATTGAAACCTGTTCAACAAATTACATAGTCAAAATCGAAAGAGCACATTCTTTACTCCCTTTATCAGGATAGATGACTTATCCGAAGGACTCTCTGTACTTATTCTACATACACTTTCATGAGATGCCTCACTGTGTCAAACGTGTGTACTCAATAAAACATAGTAACCTTCCTTCATTAAAGAGTCGAGACCCTATATCACTATGTTTTAGTTTAGTTTATCCATTTCAGACAAGTGGCAGCTACTAAATTCTAACTCAAGTCAGTCGTAATGCAACTAAACAAATGGGCTGAGGAACACCGTAATCAATCTTGAAGGAGACGAACACTCTCTGTAGGTATCAGAACAGTTTAGGTAAGTGAGACAATAAAGTGTGACTTCGTTGACGGTTGGTCACACATTTTAAAAACTTCCGTCCCGAGAAGAATAAATAGAGACACAGGAAGAATCACGAATTGTCTTTCGTCACGTACGTCTGTACACTTTTACTATTTGGTTCATCACGAATGGTATCTTATTTCTTCAGATCTCTTTACAATAGGTCAAAAGAAATTCTTCCAATTTAAAGTTTTAGTTCAACGTCAACGTAGAGGAAAAGTCTCAGACAAGTACTCAGTCTATTAAACCCCATTGGTGTCTTTGAGAGGTTCAACGACGGTTCAACTTCGATTATTTTTAGAGGACCTAGAAACCTATAAATGACTACGGAAGTCAACCTTGAAGTATTCTGATTACTACCTCTTCCTTTACCGTTGAGTGAGGTCATAAGAACGGACCTCTTAAGGTACCTGTCTCCTCGGACCACCCGATGTTTCTCAGGTACCCCAGTGTTTCTCAGTCTATACTGACCTTACTCACTGATTCTGATTACTTAAGTAACATAAATTCTAGGTAAAGGGTATTGAAATTTTTAGATGGTATGTTATAGACACACCGTAAGGAAAGTCGTAAAGTATCTCTAAAAGTAAAATTTTTATTATAAAATGGAACCAACCTCTTTATTACCCCTGATCCAGAATAAACATCCATTATCTAGTTCGTGATCCGTGAACTAGACGAGATTAACCTATCTATGTAGCAATTAAAATCAAAGATAATTGGATTAACTATAACGAACCTTGTTTTACCCTCTTTTTGATTAATCTACATATTTAAAACTCCATGTAATTCTGAAATTGGGGGAAGTGTCTAACATCGGAACAACACCGTTTCCCCAAATGTATTGAATTACTTCGATATTCGGTACGACACGTCCCGGTGGGTTCTACCTACCCAGTATCACTTCTTCAGACTGTTTTGCACCAGGTGGACTCCAGTGTCACTTTACCGTTTGGTGAGGTCATAAGAACGACACTCTTAGGGTACTTGTCATACTTTTCCGTTTTTCTATATTGTAGTCTCCTACTTGACGGGTCTAATCTTCCACAGGTAATACAATGATCCTTTCTCACCTCCCGTTTAATAATTATAAATGTCTTTCTTACTTCACCGACCCGGTTTCGTCTTTACTGGGAGTCAACACCTACACAGACCACCAGTTTTCTTTCAGATCACGATATTTCCTGTCACAAAGTATCCTTGGACCTTACAATCCAGGTACTTAGTTCCATTTAACCTGAACTAGTTAGTCCTCTACCGTTCTAACTTCTAGATTTAGAATTTTTAGTCACTCGATATTACTTACCCTTACCCATTTAAATTAAGTCTACTGGTAACATAGACGATGACACCCGTTCTTAAGGAATCTTCTTTACTTCATCGGGAGCATCAGTTGTTTTCTCGTCTCTACGTCATGAACCCACGTTGGAGTTTTTACTGCCTTACTAAAACCAAACAAAGACTCTGTTTGGTAAGTTATAGTGTCATTAGGTTCGGATAAGAGGTTGGTGACTACGACTTCTTCGACTTCACACGACCAAGATACTTCTGAATGTTCTCGAAGATCTTGATTGTGGTTCTTTTCCACAGGAAAAGTAGTGTCCCCTCATCTTACGTCTTACACTTCAGTTCTCTATGGAACTTATTGTCGGTTCAAACTGAAACCTCATGTTTTACTTCCTCCTGTTTCTGATTGCCTCAAAACAGTTCTCTTGTACGACCAGTATCGTTTGTGGGAAAAGGTTGTTGGGTTTCCTGGTGAGATACACCTGTAGTGGTCTACCAGTTATATTTTTAGACTTACTAATGTAAGAAACGTCGACTTCTTCCTCTCCGAGATATGTCAGTCGTTTTTCTTCTGTCCTTCGACTGACACCGAGAATAACGGTTTAAGTCTGAATTTAACTTTTTTCATTCCTTTTGATGATCCGGTAAGTCCATACTGGATTTAGTGTAGGGAATACTAATGTGTCACCTTCACTGTTTATCTAAGTTCCCTAATCTAGACCATCTGTCTCACGGACTTTTTGACACCTACCTTAAACATTGTGACATGTCCTCTGTCACTGATTTTGTTAGTGATTCTTTTTCTTTATGTTCTTCCGTTTCACCAACAGACTTCTCCAAAATGTTTATCGACTACTTTCTTCTCTTCACTTTCCGTTCCCTCTTTCCCTTTCTATTTGGGTTGACTTACGTCTCAAGGTCTCTTATCGTTCCTTTCTATTCTTCCGGAAGAACTTACTTGTTACGTTTCTTCATCTCCTCTTCTTATCTTACTTTTTCTGATTTCTAGAGAAGTTCTTTTAACTGCTATAGTTCCCTTGTAAAGTACGTTCCTACCCGTACTATTTCTATCTTTACCATTCCTGGATTGTCTCGTCTTCTCTAATTCTTTTCCACCGTTCTTATGTGTTTTCCAGAATTACTGGGCTTATTGGCGTCACCACACCAGTGAGTGGATCTCGACTTATAGGACCTCACACTTCAGTTCACCTGGAATCCTTCGTAATGACACTTGTTTCGATCACCTCCACTTCCTTAAGTTCGACTCGATAAATTTGGTTTTCCTACTACGAAAAGTTCACGACGTGAGTTATATAATTGTTCTGAGAACTCTCAGGGAACCTGTCGTTTCTCTACTTTAGTCAGTTGGGATTTCCTTTAGTTGGGTCTTATAAATAACCTTCCGGACTACGACTCCAAGGTTATGAAACCGGTGTACTACACTTCTCAACTGAGTAATCTTTTCTGGGAGTACGACCCTTTCTAACTCCCGTTCTCCTCTTCCCCCACCGTCTCCTACTCTACCAATCTATCGTAGTGACTGAGTTACCTGTATTTAAACAGGTTTACGGTCCTCTATCACCTCTTCTCTCCTCGGACCACACGACGTCAAGTACCCCAGCGTATCTCAACCTGTGATGAATCGGTGACTCGTTGTTGTTGTCAAGTAGTTTTATTATAACATCTACTATACTGATAAAAGTCTGTGTCTACCTTTATTCACTTCAACTGTTCTTATACACTCTCTAAGACCTTATAAAATGACCATTTCATTCAAGATGTTTATAATTTAAATACTCTATTGTAATATCATCTTTCGTTTTTTAAGAGATATAATAACTGTAAAAATTATTCACTTAAAGGTAAAGTTCCACTAAATTTGGATACAAGATAAAACCATCCGTTAAATTTTATTAAATTACTAAACAATCGAATTGAAAAGTTTATACGGTTCCCCGTGATTGAAGAACTCCGTAAATATCTATAAATAGGTTTACACAAGAACCAGTCCTATACTTTTATAAACCCCTTATTTAGGTCATGAACAAGCATAAATGAAATGTGTTTAGTCTTAAAGGGTACTCACTGACATATTTAACCCCCTTCACCTTTCTTTCTCCTTGAACTTATATCTGGTTTATAAACAAATATCAGAAATAAATCTTTAGACGGAATCACTAAGACTATCAACCCTATAATTGGGTTATTAAGGAAAAGAAACATCTAATAATAAAAGTATATTTTAATATATACGAATGTTCCGTTAAGAGAAACCACACGAGTTTCTCTTTATGATGTAAAAATGGTTCACCCAATAGAAGTCATAAGATTATATCGTCTTGTTAACAGGGAACCATGGACACTTCATAACAAAGGTCCTGGAAGTAACCTATATTTTTAGACCCTACGGGTTCAGGGAAGATATTTTACCGTACCATAAACGTATATGGTACTACGAACGAGGAATCTTCTTTTCGATACTGTTTGGATCTGTCGTACAATTTTTCGTCTCTGTAATGAAACGGTTGTTTCTAGACAGATCAGTTTCGATACCAAAAAGGTCACCAGTACATACCTACACTGTCAACCTGGTATTTCTTCCGGCTCGTGGTTTCTTGACTACGAAAACTTGACATCACAACCTCTTCTAAGAACTCTCAGGGAACTTGTCGTCCCTTTAGTTTGGTCAGGTAGGATTTCCTTTAGTCAGGACTTATAACTGACCTTTCTGACTACGACTTCGACTTCGAGGTTAAGAAACCGGTGGACTACGCTTCTCGGCTGAGTAATCTTTTCCGGGACTACGACCCTTTCTAACTTCCGTCCTCTTCCCCTGCTGTCTCCTTCTCTACCAACCTACCGTAGTGACTGAGTTACCTGTCCTCAAACTCGTTCGAGACACTCTGCCATTTCCTGTCCCTTCGGACCGTACGACGTAGTCACCCCAGCGTTTCTCAGACTATGTTGACTCACTGACTTGTTGACGTTGTTGTTAAACGTATATTGGATGGGTGTAGGAGGGTATATGAAATATAATAGAGATCTAATAAATATTGTGGGTTATGTTACATTTCACTTTCACTTTCACTTTCATTCCAGCGAGTCAACACAGACTGAGAAACGTTGGGGTACCTGACATCGGATAGTCCGAGGAGGCAGGTACCCTAAAAGGTCCGTTCTCACGACCTCACCTAACGGTAAAGGAAGAGGTCCCCTAGAAGGATTCGGTCCTTAGCTTGGACCCAGAGGACGTAACGTCCGTCTACGAAATGGCAGACTCGGTGGTCCCTTCGGAATTATGTTACATTCACGATACATTTATCAACGGTCGTGTACCGTTTAAGTACAAAACGTAAAACCTTGAACTAACGAAAAAAACTTTTTATAAAAAACAGACACCAACCAACTCAGGTGTCTACGTCTTGGACGTTTATGTCTCCCGAAATAAAATCGTATCGAAAAACCGTGTCTATAAAAGGACAAGTATGGGAGGGGGTGGAGGTCCCCAACCCCCCTTTTCCGACGTAATATTGAAGAGTCTTCAAACGTTCGAAAGTTCTACCAAACCGTAGGAATGGAAATATACGGTATCCTTTTTACAAAGAGTCGGTAAGTAGAAATTAATATAAATTTAAATGTAATTAAAAATTTTCCTAATTTTCGTGGAAGGTTTTACTACACGGATAAATGATTTGTCGTACCTAATTAAATATCGACAAATAACTTTTTTCACACCAACCAGATCCAGAGAACGGAGTACGTATTATTTCTTGAAGAGAAAAACTTTCATTAATGATATTTTATAACGACCTCCCTAGCTTTACAATCACACTAACCCTTCATCATAGAAACGCGTATCCGTCTGACAAAACTTATAGAGTCTACATTTGTATTTTGACCTTATCATAACAGTTCCAGTTCCTTACTCTCCGTACCAATCTTCTCTAGGAATCTATTACCTCAGAAACTCTTGTCTTTACCCAAAGGAACGAGAAGGAACTAGAAGACACTTCACGGAGTCACAACCACGTCGTGGTCAGTGTATTCTGCCTTCCTACGACAACGATGATTTGGTCTGTTTTCTCTTTTTTCTCCACTAGAATCTTTATGACTCAGGGGTTGCTTCCAACAGGAGAGTTCGACTCGTCTACAGACCAAAAAATCGGTATACAATAACGGAGAGAAATAGTTTTGTCTTTGTTGTGTAGGTAAAAATTCTTTCAGTTTTACAAACTTCAGATCCAACTGTCACTAAACCCGGGAGTGAGTCTCACTCTCCGAAGAAGGACACCGAAACCAGGACACAAACTATGACATCTAATCACGTCTTTCAACGTAAATATTTGATTCACCACTAAATCAAAACAAGAAGGGGGTACCCTTTCTGTCCTTTTTCAGGTTTGTGAATTCGCAACCACCGTCCACCTCCGGAAGATCTTAAACCGAGGTTGGATTCGTATTGAAACCGTATCAGTTATTTCGTCTTTATCTACAAAAAGACCTTGAGAGAACGAAAAAGGTACTGGGTCGCCTACAACCTTTAAACTAGAGACCAAGGAGACGGAAAAGATCTTGGTCGAACTTGTAGACCTTCTAGTACCAAGTGCATAACGACTTCGGACCGAACCTCTTAAAACTCGTAATGAAATGATCGGACACTCTACTCACGTTAACACATCATCAAACTCGTAAGAAACCGTAACAGAAAGAAACCCTAACCTTACTTTTGACTGGAAAAGGTCAGGACACCGGGCCCGACTCAAAAGGTTTAAACGACCGTATAACTCACGTCGTGAAAGTGTCGTAGTAGAAAGTCCTAAACTTTATCGAGTTTACCTTACGGTAGTGAAGGTGATCGAAACAAACATCACTACGATAGATTCCGGGTGAACTGAAGTGTAAGGTCCTACAGACCGAGATCCACTCACTGTGGTAACACTAATAGCACCGACACTTCTAGAAAAAACATGTCAAGAAGACACATAAGAACGGTGGAGAGGAATTATCGAAGACGAAGACAATCCAGGTATGGTAAAGACAGGAAATAGTTCGGGTAGTAACGTACTTTACAAGGGAACCATAGTGATTAAAAGAACTTCTCTAGAGATCAGAAAGGGTAAGACAACAAAAGGAGATAAAGAAACGTAACTAACGACTCCTTCCGAAAGAATAGAGAAGAACGACAAGAATCCTTGAGACGTAAGTCTACGAATATAGAAAGGAAAAGAGGAAACGAAAAACGAAGAGAAGAAAAGTGTCGATAAACATTCGGGAGGGGTCTGTCGGTAAAACGAAAAAACGTAAAGAAAAGGTACCCCTACCAGAACTAGGGACAGAGGAGATGTCACAGTGTTTGGAGGCAGGTACCAAGCAGTCCGTGAGATAGATAGTCTAGATCCGGGAATTTAGATAAAGAGTGAAGGTGACATATTAGTATTCCCTAAACTAAATCCAGTATGGACTTACCAGATTGTCAAAAGGGATGAAAGAAGTTAAACTCAGACTTAAACCGTTATTCCTCAAGTACTAGACTCGGTGTCAGTCGAGGACTAGAACAAAAACAACTGACACATCTCGAAGAGGTAGAAACCGACGTTTCTTATATTAGTCAGACTAAAGCCACAACTGGTAAACCACTACAGGTACACATCTTAGAAGAGAATACAACAACCTTCTCCCACAAACGATACTCGTCACGTAAAAGAACCGTTTTGAGATAATCAGAAACGGGACGAAGTAAGGCATAAGGTTCCGGTTTAAACGGACAATGAGGTCCACAAAGAACTGAAGGATAAAAACGTTAGGTCAGGGCATATTACTTTTCCCATAAAAACCCCCCACAATCAAGATTTTCCAGAACATCCAGAAGTATCTTGGCAAGTTGAAGTCAAAGAAGTCGCAATGATCAACCCCGTATCTGAACCTAATGACACTATAACTTACCTAGTGTTCGGAAACTGACACACCTAGTGTTATTTGACACCTTTTAAGACTTTCTCTACCCTTATGGTCTGGTGGACTGGACTAAGAACTCTTTGGATATACGTCCAGTGCTTCGTTGTCAATCTTAACCTGTACCTTGTTGTCTGACCAAAGTTTGTCCTTTTCCTCATGCATTTCCGAATAAATTGAATATACGTCTCATGTAGTACTCTTTGCGACCCGACCTTCTTCGTGTTCGACCTTAGTTCTAACGGTCCTCTTTATAGTTATTGGAGTCTATACGTCTACTGTGGTGGGAATACCGTCTTTCACTTCTTGTTGATTTCTCGGAGAACTACTTTCACTTTCTCCTCTCACTTTTTCAACCGAATTCCGAGTTGTAAGTCTTTTGTTTCTAGTACCGTAGACCAGGGTAGTGAAGTACCCTTTATCTGTCCCTTTGTCACCTTCGTCACAGTCTGAAATAAAACCCCCCGAGGTTTTAGTGACGTCTACCACTGGGACCCTAAAGAAACCTTCCTTACTACGATTTCGACTTTGAAGTCATGAAACCGGTGGAGTACACTTCACAACTGAGTAACCTTTTCTGAGACTACGACCCTCCCTAACCCCAGTCCTCCTCTTCCCCTGTTGGGTCCTACTCTACCGACCTACCGTAGTGCCTGAGCTACCTGACTCAGACTCACTTGAGGCCCTCGACCACTACCTGTCCCTCCGGACCGCACGACGCTAAGTACCCCAGTGTTTCTCAGCCTGTGCTGACTCGCTGACTTGATTCGTATTGAAAATGACGAAACGTTGAACTTGGAGTTAAAAGGTAAGTACATAAATCAACTCTATAAGATCCGTAGAGACCACCCTTCCTCTCTTGTTCGATTTAGACCTTCCCCCGTTCCGGACCCTTGACTACGTCTCCAACTGTGAGTCTAGTGACTCAAGTCTCACCGTACCTCTGAAACCCACGACGAGTGAGGACTATAAGAAAGATTCTACTCCCTTGTCATGAACAGGTCCACTGACACAAACCTATTACTCTGTAAAGAGCTACGACCCGACAGTAATATGAGAATCCAGTCCGGTACAAGACACTTGACTGAATAAGTAAAGGTCTTCCTCCTCGGTTAGACTTTTCTATACATCCTTAATCACTCCTTGAGTCCGATGGTCTGACAGTGGTCTTTACAGAAGATAAATAAAAAAAGAAAATTCATGAAGAACTTAGTAAAACCAGTAATAAGACAGATGAATGGATTTAGTTCCTACTCTGGTACTTATTTGTCTTAAAGTGAATTTAATCGGAGATACAAAAAAAAGATTTACATGTCTTTTAGTTAGACAAAGGAATTCGGAAGGAGGTTTGACGGAGTTACCCTATGTCCCTGAGATAGTTAATCTAATCCCTAATACTCAGGACGTTTCCGTTGTGTCGTAGAAAAACCTTTGTTGTATAAAAAGTGATCCTTCTGATCTTCAACCTTTCAGTTTCCGAAAACTGTGTTATGACACTTCCCTGAGACCTACCTATTTACAAGGACCCCTCAAAAGTAAGGTTGAATTCTTTTAAACCGAGGTAACTTCCTTCGTCAGATAAACGAAAGTATTCTAATCAAAAATCCCGGTAGATTCCCGATTACTTATTTATTTGATTAGATTTAGATCTATAAACATAAAATAATTTAAAACGAGAGTTATATATTGCAGAGGGTTATTTAATAAAACTTTGGAATAATAAGAAAATAAGTAACTCATTTGAAAATAACTTGTGTATGATATACGGTCAGTCCACAACCACCACAACAATATCTCTACTCATTATATGTCAATCACCGTAGTCAAGACCCCATTGTCACGAGTCACCGAATTTTGTAAGAGAACGACAGACCAGGTAGAAACACGGACAACTGTATATGGGTTTCCTAGACTTTTCAATACCGGTGTATTTTTAGAAGTGTCTCTACAAATATCGTCGAAATAAATTCTGACATTTTAAGTTTTAGTTGGTACTAAAAGAAGTCATATATTCATCTATTTATTTGACACAAGTCAAGTCAAGTCAAGTCAGTGAGTTAGCACAGGCTGAGAAACACTGGGGTACTTAGCATCGTGCGATCCGGAGGGACAGGTAGTGGTTGAGGGCTCAAGTGAGTTTGAGTGTAGGTAACTCAGCCACTACGGTAGGTCGGTAGAGTAGGAGACAGCAAGGGAAGAGGAGGACAGGGGTTAGGGAGGGTCGTAGTCTCAGAAAAGGTTACTCAGTTGAGAAGCGTACTCCACCGGTTTCATGACCTCAAAGTCGAAATCGTAGTAAGGAAGGTTTCTTTAGGGTCCCGACTAGAGGAAGTCCCACCTGCCCAACCTAGAGGAACGTCAGGTTCCCTGAGAGTTCTCAGAAGAGGTTGCGGTGTGAAGTTTTCGTAGTTAAGAAGCCGTGAGTCGAAAGAAGTGTCAGGTTGAGAGTGTAGGTATGTACTGGTGTCCTTTTTGGTATCGGAACTGATCTGTCTGGAAACAACCGTTTCATTACAGAGACGAAAACTTATACGATAGATCCAACCAGTATTGAAAAGAAGGTTCCTCATTCGCAGAAAATTAAAGTACCGACGTCAGTGGTAGACGTCACTAAAACCTCGGGGATTTTTATTTCAGACTGTGACAAAGGTGACAAAGGGACAGATAAAGGGTACTTCACTACAATGAATATCTGTTTATAAGTCCGGATTTTTCCTTTCGCGATAGTTCGGTGTTCTTTTGTACCTCCTGCAAATTTACTTATAATAATTTACTTTCTTCGGTTAGATTTTGTCGATTTGAAACATACTAAGGTTGATACACTGTAAGACCTACTTATCCGTCTCGTGTAAATCCCGTTACTTTACTAAGACATGTTATGATATTACCACTATGTACAGTAATATGTAAGTAGGTTTGAGTATCTTACATATACTGGTTCTTACTTGGGGTTACATTTGGTACCCAAACCTATTACCACATAGTTACATCTAACTAGTCAACATCGTTTACATTGTGACACCACACCCTACAACTATCACGCCCTCCATAAACACACATCCCCCATCACTCATATACCCTTAAGGGACAAAAAATGGGAGTTAAAACGACACTTGGATTTTGAACAGATTTTTATTCAAAATAATTAATTTTTATATATAACTTTTCTTTCTCCGGTAATTTCAGATATTAGTCTTTACAGAGTTATCCCTTCGAGAGGATATACACCCTTTGTGTCTCGGATCACATCCCAACTCGAGTGTATAAGTTAGTTGTATGTCTCTCGAATTGATACCTCCTTACCAGGATCTTCTGGTTTGTCATTTACCTCTTATTACAGGGAAGAGAGTCCTGTAAAGTTATTTATGAACAGTAAACTCAACGTTGGTAGGACGTAGAAAAAAAAAGGATTAACAACTCCAGTTTCTTACACACCTAAGTGTATGAACCTTCACTATCTTTTAGGGTAAACCGAATTCCTCTAAAGGTTAACCGAATTCATTCATATAGTCAAGTTCACTGGTTATCATCCCGACTGAAGTGTATCGAAGACCTAAGGCCGTGACGGGAGGAAGTAGAAGTCGTAGACACTCCACACTACGAGGAGGTGTCGAGGTCCAAGAGAGTCTGGGGTGTTGAATAATATGACCGGTCCATTTCTCTTTCACAGAGAAGGTCACCAGGGGTACCCTTTCTGTCTGTGGGATCCTTGTTCAGTCGAAATTCTCAGTGACCAATGTACAGGGGAAACTTAGGTCACGATACCAGAACTACTACCCTATACGACTGATGAAATCCGGTTCGTTTGGGTGGAAATCTAAATTTACTCCCTGGCTAGGGTGGATTTAGTATACCGACCCTTACCCGTCGGAAGTGGATGAGGGTTTACCTCCTCTCTACCAACCAACGACCCATCGTTTGTTGTCTACCGGTGGTGTCTCCTATAGAGCACTATGGCGGGTTCATACACTACTACAAAAAGAGGTTATAAGACTTAAGTCATGTACAAACGACTTAACTTAATTTAACTAGTATAAAAAGTACTAGGTAAAATCGTCTTATTTCTCCGAGAGTTCAGTAAGTAGGGGTTGTTGGACTTAAGTTGTTTTACTAACCCTTCCAAAACTACTCAAAGACTTCTCGATGGTTAATTACTTTTGGTCCGTAAGTAAATTGTGGTAATTATCAAATAATTAACCATGGTCTTTGAATTCGTTTTCACGACACCATTATCTTTGTAATTACGTTGTCCTTGGGCACCGAAGAAACCAAGGGTTCTTAAGTACACCGGGTAAATATTAGGAACTTGGTAAAGATTCTTCGATGATAAGATCTGTTGGAGTACTACTTTTTCATTTTGAAATTCTGAAAGGTAATATAAAATCCCGTCTGCAAAATTTCTTTTCTTTCGTCGTCTATGACAGACATAAGTTATATTATTTGGAATCTCTACTTTCCATTATTAAGAAGCCAAATTTTCTAAATATTCTTTGATTATTGTCCTTTTTGGACAACAGACCTAAATGAGACCGTCCTAAAGTATACATGTGTGAAGCCGACCTAAAGTGTGTCTTGCGAAGTTGAACGAAATAAAGTCTATTCAGAATACAAGTATAGACATTGATAGTGACAGGGACAAATGACTCCACTTTTGCCTTTGAATTGGATCCGGGGTCTCAAACCATATAACATCTACTTTTTAAGGTCTGTATAGACTACCTCGCGATGATTGTAGTTTTTTCCATCTGACTCTCGTTGATAGAAAGACCACTAACTTAGGAGTAGGTCGATTAGTCGTTATACACAAATATTCTACGGATTGATGACCTGTGCACTTTACAGAACCTCCGGTATAGATATTTCTGAATTCGTATAATAGAATATTCGTGCATATAAAAGATCGACGGTGTATCTAATATTAGGTGTCTGTATCTTTTTAGCAACTACTCACCGGGAATTTATATATTGAAATAGAAAATGGAGAAGTAAATTGGATAAAGGTCACAAGTATTCTGATAGAGAAGTTTATCCAAATGAACTACCAGTGAAGTCATTTCTAAGTTAAAATTATTTTTATGCCTTATTTGTAAATGCATCAAGAATGTTACACGGTCGGTGACAAAATTTACAAAACGAAATTGAGAACTAAGAGAGTCTTCGAGATACTTATTTATGAAAATTATAGGAGTAATTTATATGTCAAAATTTAAATGAATAAATACAAACGTAAAATAAACAAAAGATGGAATAATGGTTTTCTGAAACTCCCCTGAAGTTTTGCTGTGACTTTTATTCACTTCTTTCATTTGTCCACGTTAGTTTATTTTATTACGGTCCTAATTATAATATCTTTTTCACGTATAGTATTTCAAACACGTCAACGATCCCTAGTGGTATTCAAATCGATGTTTCACGGACCGTTTGTTTCGTTTCCTTCTTTGTATTAGTCTATGTTCTAAGTGTCACAGGTATCATCCTTTGTTCGATCACAGGTATCATCCTTTTATTCGGTCCTTCACGTTTAAAGATATTCTTTTAATAAAACGCCGGGTAGTACTTCTTTTACGGTGCACTATATCATTACCGGCTCAGGTAAAATGGTGTCTATGTTGACACCCCTGAAACAAAGAAGGAGGTATAGGTAAAGTGGGAGACGAAAATTATAAGAGGGGAGACAGAGAAGGAGGGGAGAAAAGAAAAGAGGAAGAGGAGAGAGACAGGAAAAATTATTGTCGAAAAAACTCTCATAATTATTTTAGTGAATTGTAAGTTAAACCGAGTCAGAGACACCCCAGAGACCCAGGACCACGTGTGTCCCAAACAAACTCGGGAGGCGCACAGAGACGACCCATACCCCGAACTAAGATTTGTACTAAAACGGGGAGGATGACAGAAGGACCCCGAAGAGAAAACGGGAACCTGCACTCCATAGAAAAAAAAAAAAAAAAAAAAACCAACATAGGTTGTAAGAGGACAGCTACCAACAAGTCGTCGTTCAACATTAAAACCTCAAGAACGTCCTCTTCTACTCACGTGTAGGAAAACGAGGCGGTAGAATCAGACCTCACAGTGGACACCCCATGCCCAACCGTCACCGGACGACGTCCCCGTCCCCGAGACCCACGTCGTCTGGACCCATATCATATTCGGGAGCACCTCCTCCATCGATAATTGGGGTGGTATCTCGGCGGTCTTGAATGGGTCTTGACCCCTTAGTCTGAGAAAGTCCCGTGTTTGTTTTGAAATACACGTGGTCCTGGGTCTTCTTTCCTCGTCACTGGGGTGTTCTCTGACGGGGTCTGAACGGGCACTCACAGGTCCTCAGAGACCACCTCCGCACCTAACCACCACCAGACCACGTCCCAGCCCCCGTGACTCACGTCGTCACGCACGTACCCTGGACAACTTCCTCCAGTTGTGATAGAAGTAACGGAGGTGACATCAAACCGGAGCTCAGTTCGTTGTCCTTCCCTTGTGTCGGGTAGTTCTCTTTTAATCTAATTTGTAAATGACTCGTACCGGGGTGGGTAGTCTTGTTCTGGGGGGAGTCAGTCAAAGAGGGTAGTCCTTTGAAGGTATTCGGAGAATAGGAATAGGTAGTCTCCCGTCTGTCTTACTTTTGGTGTTGGTGTCTTTTGATTGCTTTAAGTAGTGTACCTGGTGTCGGAACAGAATTGAGTTACTTTGATACTTGGTACGGTACATCCAGGTGGGTTCTACCTACCCAGTACCACCTCTCAAGACTGTTTTGCACCAGGTGACCTATTCCCTTACCGTTTGGTGAAGTCATAAGAACGGAACTCTTGGGGTACTTGTCATACTTTTCCGTTTTTCTATCCTGTGACTTTCTATTTAAGGGGTCCAGTCACGATGACCTCTAGTCATCTCTTTATTGAGGTCTTTCTTCCTTCTCTACCTGGTTTCTTTTTGGTCGTGGTTCAACACCTACACTGACCACTACCTTTATTTCAGGTTACGACATTTCTCGTTGTAACGTATCCGTGGACCTTACAATCCAGGTTCTTAGTTCCATTTAACCTTCACCAGTTTGTCCTCCACTATTCTCACTTGTAGTTGTGAAATCCTTAGTCACTTGATTTTAAGTGACCTTACCCACGTAAATTGAGTCTACTGGTAACATAGATGATAACACTTGTTCTTAGGGAATCTTCTTACCCCATCGGTAGTATCAGTTGTTTTCTCAGGTTTTACGTCATGAATCTACGTTAGAGTTTTTACTGTCTTACTAGAGACAAGCAAAGGTTCCGTTTGGTAAGTTATAGTGTCATTAGGTTCAGATACGGGGTTGGTCATTACGACTTCTTCGACTTCAACTTACCAAGTACTTCAGGATGTTCTGGAAGATCTTGATTGTGGGGGTTTTCCACAGGAAAAGTAATATCTCCTGACTTTAAGTTTTCATGCTTCAGTCCTCTATGGACCTCATTGTCCGTTTACACCGGAACCTCATGTTTTGCTTCGTCCCGTTTCCGATTGTGTCAAAGCGGTTCTCTTACGTGACCAGTATCGTTTGTAGGAGAAGGTTGTTGTGTTCTCTTCTGAGATGTCTACCTGTAGTGGCCTACCAATTATGGCTTTAGTCTAACTAAGATAAGAAACCTCGGTTTGTACCTCTTAGAGATATGACAGTCGTTTTTGTTCTGGACCTCGACTGACACCGAGTCTAGCACTTGAGGAATGACGGTTTAAGTCTGAATTTAACTTCTTTCGTCCCTTTTGGTGGTCTGGTAAGTCCATACTGGATTTAGTTTAGGGAAAGTGAATATGTCACCTTCATTGTTTATCTAAGTTCCCTAATCTAGACTATCTCACGGATTTCTTGATACCTACCTCCAAGCACTGTAACATGTCCTCCGTCACTAGTTCTGGTAGGGGTTCTTTTTCTTTACGTTTCTCCGTTTTACCAAAAGACTCCTCCGGAATGTTTATCGAGTCTTTTCGTCTCTTCGATTTCCGTTTCCTCTTTTCCTTTTTATATGAGTAACCTTACGTCTCAAGGCTTCTTATCGTTCCTCACTATTCTTTCGGAAGGAGTCACTAGTTACGTTTCTTTATCTCCTTTTGTTATCTTACCCTCCTGATCTCTAGAGAAGTCCTTTTAATTTCTATGGTTCCCTTGTAAAGTACGTTTCTGTCCGTGTTATTTCCTGTCTTTACCATACCTGAATTGTCTTCGTCTTCTATAATTCTTCTCCACCGTTCTTATGTGTCTTCTTGACATTTATTTCTAGAAGTACTGGGTCTATTGGTACTACCACACTAGTGAGTGGATCTCGGTCTGTAGGATCTTACGTTTCAGTTCACCCGGAATCCTTCGTAGTGATGCTTGTTTCGATCACCTCCACTGCCTTAAGGTCAACTCGATAAAGTTTAGGATTTTCTACTACGACACTTTCACGACGTGAGTTATACGGTCGTTTAAACCTTTTGAGTCGTCACCGGTGTCCTGATCTTTTCCAGTCAAAAGGAAGGATAGGGTTTCTTTCCGTCACGGTTACTCACTAGTTTGATGACGTGCTAACGTGAGTAGAGTGTGTGATTGTTTCATTACGAGTTTCATTATGATTGTTTCATTATAGGTTCGGTCCGAAATTGTTATGTACCTGGTACTGGAAGGTCTACAAGTTCGACCTAAATCTTTTCCGTCTCCTTGGTCTCTAATTTAACGGTTGTAAACAACCTAGTAGCTCTTTCGTTCTCAAGGTCTTTTTGTTGTTGACGAAATAACTGACACGGTTTTAGAAACTGACATACCTAGTGTTGTTTGACACCTTTTAAGAATTTCTCAACCCCTATGGTCTGGTGGACTGGACAGAGGACTCTTTAGCCATAAGTCCAGTTCTTCGTTGTCACTCTTCACCTGTACCTCCTTGTCTGACCAAGGTTTAAGCCTTTCCTCATACAGTTCCGACATATAACAGTGGGACTAATAAATTGAATATGCATCTCATACAGTACACTTTACACCCCGACCTAGTTCGTGTGCGATCTTAGTTCTAACAGTCCTCTTTATAGTTATTGGAATCTATATGTCTACTATGGTGGGAATACCGTCTTTCACTCCTTTTTGGTTTCTCGGAGAACTACTTTGACTCTCTCCTTACACTTTTTCAACAGAATTTTGAGTTGTAAGTCTTTTGATTCTAGTACCGTAGACCAGGATAGCGAAGTACCGTTTATCTGTCCCTTTGTTACCTTTGTCACTCTCGAAAATAACAAAACCCGAGGTTTTAGAGACGTCTACCACTGAACATCGGTACTTTAATTTTCTACGAACGAGGAACCTTCTTTTGGATACTAGTTGGGTCTGTCGAATGATTTTTCATCTCTGTAATGAAACAGTTGTTTCATCAGTTTCGATACCAAAAAGTCTTCAGTACATACCTACACTCTCAACCTGATATTTCTTTCGACTCGTAACTTCTTAACTCAGAAAAAAGTGAAACAACAACCTCTTCTGAGAACTCTCAGGGAACCTGACGTTCCTCTAGGTTGGTCAGATAGGATTTCATTAGTCAGGACTTATAAGTAACTTCGACTTTCAGATCATGAAACCGGTGGGCTACGCTTCTTGACTGAGTGACCTTTTCTGAGACTACGACCCTTTTTAATTTCCACCCTCCTTTTCTCCTAATGTCTCCTACTTTAACAACCTACTGTAGTGGCTGAGCTACGTGTACTTAAACTCGTTCGAGGTCCTCAACCGCTACCTGTCCTTTCAGACCGTACGACGTTAGGCACCCCAGTGTTTTCTCAACGTATACTGACTCGCTGACTTGACTTGATTGTAAGTTAAACGGGTAAATTTCATACGGTAAGTCACTTAAAATAATATAAACCTCAATACACTAGTAGTGGTGTTATATAAAATCTTGCAAAGTAACGGAAGTCCTGTCCGTGAGGGCAATCGTCAGTAAGGAGTAACTGTCGGGGATCGACCACCCGACGTCAGGTACCCTAGTGATTCTCAGTCTGTGCTGACTCGCTGAAGTGAAAATCAAAAGTGAAAGTACGTAACCTCTTCCTTTACCGTTGGGTGGGGTCACTAGAACGGACCTCTTAGGGTCCCTGCCCTCTCGGACCACCCGACGGCAGAGACGCCAGCGTGTCTCAGCCTGTGCTGACTTCGATGAATCGTCGTCGTCGTCGTCTTTGGTGATTAGACGAAAGAGATACCTAATCGGATAAGATCTATAAAATATACTCACCTTAGTATGTTTCACTCTATAAACAATAACCCAAAAAGATGCACAAGATTACGAAAACTCCAAGTAGGTACAAAACCGTACGTAGTCATGAAGTAAGGAAAAGTAACGGTTTATTATAAAACAATATAGTTATATGACACACGACACGACACGACTTAGCAAGTCAGTACAGATTGAGAGACGCTGGGGTCCCTGACATCGGGAGGTACGAGGAGAGAGGTACCCCTAAGACGTCCGTTCTTATGACCTCATCTAACGGTACGAGAGGAGGTCCCCTACAAGGACTGGATCGTTAACTTGTCCCTAGAGGACAGAACCTCCACTTAAGAAATGGTCGACTCGACGGTCCCTTCGGGATGATGATAACGACAGTTATACGATGAAAAATTCTTTAGGTACATAGTCAACGAATTGACACCATATCGGAAGGTTTCCGATATGGTAAAAAGTAGGTGTAGTCGTTACTTACTCGAAGACAAGAAGGTATAGGAGTGGTCGTGACCATAACACAAACCTAAAACAGGTAAAATTATCCACACGTCACAATAGAGTAACAAAATCGAATGTCAAGGGATTACTATACACTATGACTTGTAAAAAAGTCATACGAATGAAGGTGGATATACAGAAGAAACCATTCTACAGAGAAGTCTAGCTAACGGGTAAAACGTTAACCCAACAACCTGTTGGATATATAAAAATTTCAACGTTTGAGTCACATATACGAATATCACCGTAATGAGACATGGTATAAGTGTCCTCTTGCTCTGTATCCTACATGCTTTTCTTATCGCAAAGGTAAGACGTTAAGGGAGTTGATCCCACTTAAAAGTTTTATAAAGTTTGAACATCTTTTGACAAGGAATCATTCTAAATTATTAATATTTTAAACCCCGTATAGACGAAGTATGAATGTCTGTGTTTGTGTAAGTATATATGAAAAATTTTATTTCTTATTTATTAAAAAATATGTCAACTTCGAGGAAAACATGAAGAGTGGTTAAGGAAAGAGAAAAGAAAGAAGAGGGTTCATATTATTGATAAGACTTCCAATGCGAATAAAGAGGGGATGTACATGAATAAGAAAACGAAATATACATGTACAGTATCTACTGTGTACGCTAAAGTAAGACACACAAAAATTTACTGTGTAATTAGCTTGTTCAACCAGACTCTTACGACGAAAATTTTTGAAAGAAAAATACTAAATAGGTACAACTATGCCCGAAGGGACCATCGAGTCTGTCATTTCTTCGACGAACGTTAAGTCCTCTGGACCCAAACTAGGAACCTAGCTCTACTAGAGGACCACTTCCTTCACCGATGGGTGTGGTCATAAGAACGGACTTCTTAAAGTACCTGTCTCCTCGGACCACCCGATGTTAGGTACCCCAACGTCTCAGCTTGCGCTGACTCGTTGATTACGAAACTAAAAGTACAACCATGTATACCTAGACCAAGTAGGTCAAGTTGTTAACACATAAGAAAACTTACTTATATATTCTTAAATATATAAAAGGGATAAATACCTGTGAAAACAAGTAATAAATATGAAAATAATACAATAAATACGAAAATAAGTCAATTTTTATTACGATGTCATAGAAACATATCATAAAGGTGTTACGTGTACACACTCTCAAAGAAATTAAAGAAACTTCAGTTACAATTATGAAGTCACACTTTAACAACCCCGTTGGGTGAGGTCACAAGAACGGACCTCTTAGGGTCCCTGCCCCCTCGGACCACCCGACGGTAGATACCCCAACGTGTCTCAGTCTGTACTGACTTCACCCAATCGTCGTCGTCGTCCTAAAGAACTTGAAATGAACTTTAACGATTTAAAGAGATGTCGTACGAGTACAGTTAAATGTGATGGTAATCGTTACATACTTCCAACGTAACAGGAATGTAGGAACAGTTGGGTGCCATAACGGTCTGAAAATTTGAAAAGAAAATTACCTACATTTTATAAAGTGACATCTTATTAACCTCCGATTTACGGAAAACCAAATAACCAGAGAACGTAAAGATGAAATATGTGTAACGAATAAATATAAACAACTGGTAAAAGGACAAATTAAAAAGAATATCTAAAAGGGCTCAAGAAATATATCAAACCTTTGATTAGGAGACAATCAACATACTTCTCGTTTATAGAAGAGGTTCAGACGCGGTGAAATTGAGACAAGTGACACACGAAAAGTCTGTACTCAAAAATATACTAATATAAAGTGACATCAGTTTAAATTATTTGTAAAGTAACGTCAAACGTGAAACACAGAAAATTTTTAAGGAAAGATTCTGAAGGAACAACCAGGTCACCGATGCTGAGACACGAGGTCACATCCCCCGGACCCAAACTAAGTGCCAGTCCCTTGATCTAGGGTGTACGACGTCGATTCTCAAACGCACGGTGCTGATTCTGAACCACGTCGTTTTGTCTATGTATTTCTTTCATAATTGTTAAGGAAAGGATGAGACTACAGTATTTATAATCATATTAAAGAAGTTTGTAAAAATTTAACACTACTTTTTGTGTATTACATGTTGAACCATGGAATCGGTAAAGATTCGCATGTCAAGTCATCACCATCATGTACATGTAATAACACTCTGTCTATAGGTCTTGAAAAAATAGAACGTTTAGACTTTTGGATATGGGTAATTTGTTATTAAGGGAAAAAAGAGGAGAAGATCGGGGACTATTGGTGGCAAAATGGAAGTTAAAGATACTTCAACTAGTAACAGTATATTCATTTTAATATATGATGAAAAACACACACACTACCAAAATAAAGTGAATCGTATTACATGGGTCCATTCGATACATCGCACTCTATTATAAAGGAAGGAAAAACTCCGACTTATGATAAGGTAATGTACGTATATGGTGTAAAACAAGTAGACAAGTAAAGAAATACCTATAAATCCAACGAAGGTGGAGAACTGATAACACTTATCATGATCGTACTTGTACTCACAAGTTTATAGAGAATCTCTGGTACGAAAGTTAGGAAACTTATATAAGGGTGTACACCTTAAAGACCTAGTATACTATCGAGACAAAAATTAAAAAACTCCTTACCACTACACAAACGTTTCTTGACTGTGTAAACTTTTCTGGGACTACGACCCTTTCTAACTCCCGTCCTCCTCTTCTCCTGCTGTCTCCTACTCTACCAACCTACCGTAGTGGCTGAGTTACCTGTATCCAAACCCACCTGAGGCCCCCAACCACTACCTGTCCCTACGGACCGTACGACGTCAAGTACCCCAGCGTTTCTCAGTCCGTGATGACTCACTGACTTTACTTGACTTGACTTGACTTCTCACGTGTCCTCAAGATCAAAGAGGTATAGGATACTTGTGAACAATAGAAACAATAACACTATCATCGGTAGAATTCCTTACACTCCATTATAGAGTAACACAAAAACACATAAGTACAGAAAGGGGTAAAAAATTGGTCAATTAGTCCAATTGACACACAAGACAACAACAACAACTCAATATCCTATGAAAATACATAAGACCTATAATGGGTTAATACTTAACGTTTATAAAAGAGGGTAAGATATCCAACGGAAAAGTGAGATAACTGACACAGGAAACTATGTGTCTTTAACATATGCAAACTTCATCAGGGTCTACAGATAAAAACAAAAACAACGGACGGGAAAACCATTGTATGGGATCTTTAGTAACGGGTCAGATTACATTAGTTCGAAAGGAAGACAAAAGAAAATCCTCAAAATATCAAAGTTCAGATACAAATCAAGAAATTAGGTAAAACTCAATTCAAAACATATTCCACATTCCATTTGAAAGTTAAAGAGAAAGTGTACACCTATAGATCAAAAGGGTTGTAGTCGACAAGTTCAACAGAACTGTAGGAACAGTTTCTAGTCAACTGATATAGACGCTCCCAAAATAGGAACCCGAGAGATAAGATAAAGTAACCGGACAAATAGATCAAGATACGGTCATAGTGGTCATATTGGTTGGATCTATCGTATAAGTCTTCGTCTCTGTAATGAAACGGTTGATTCCAGGTAGATCAGTTCCGATACCAAAAAGGAACACCAGTACATACCTACACTCTCAACCTGACACTTCTTCCGACTTACGACTTCTTAACTACGAAAACTTGACACCACAACCTCTTCTGAGAACTCTCAGGGAACTTGACGTTCCTCTAGGTCGGTCAGGTAAGACTTCCTCTAGTCGGGACCCTAAAGAAACCCTCCTTACTACGATTTCGACTTTGAGGTCATGAAACCGGTGGAGTACGCTTCTCAACTGAGTAACCATTTCTGAGACTACGACCCTCCCTAACCCCCGTCCTCCTCTTCCCCTGCTGTCTCCTACTCTACCGACCTACCGTAGTGGCTGAGGTACCTGTACTCAAACCCACTTGAGGCCCTCAACCACTACCTGTCCCTCCGGACCGCACGACGCTAAGTACCCCAGTGTTTCTCAACCTGTACTGACTCGCTGACTTGACTAGACACAATTTAAAGTTTTCTAAAAGTACAGAAACTAGAGAGATATTGAATAAAAAGATATATAATCTTCCAGCTCCCATTAAATTATCATAAGATCCTAGAAAGTATCTTACTCAATAGTAAAGAGGTGACTAACCTCACAACATAAGAAACAGTAGAACATAGTATATGGTTTGAAAGTAACGACCCACCCAGATAAAGACCTGAGATAAGAAAAGGTAATCAAAGAAAAAGAAAGGTTCATCATCATGATGTAAAAAAGTAATACATTCGAGATATTATTCAGTATGATAGATCGTTATGGGAGAGACACAAAACAACAATAACTCTACAAGGTCCGATAAAAACCGAAGGTAAGAGTTATACCCGTGTTCTTACCTAAAAAAAGACATTATATAAGTGTTAAAAAGTGTAATTAAAGACAGTGGTAATTATTATTGTACTAAAAGAGACAATGTAAAATTTGTAGTCCTAGAGGAACCATACATCCTACAAAATTAAACACATATAACTAACACATTTGTCACACTGATAAAAGAGAATTATAAAACAGACCTAAAAAGAGTCTAATAGATGTCTACTAATACAGTAAGAGTTTATTTCTGTAGAACAAGAAAGGAAGGTCATGAATTCATAAACGAGATAAAGGAACAGAACGAAGTAACCAATTCTACAGATCATATAACGACTTATCTTCAACACTATTGTTGGAACAAAATTAGAATAGATTACGAACTTTGTACTTCAATGTTTCCAGTAGTTGTGGAACCTATGTCAGGATGTACTAGAATTTTTCATCTTCTACCTAATGGTGACAAGTGTGAATTTTGGAGAGTTAATAAAGGTTGATTAATTATTTAGGGGTTTAAGGAATTTCACCGGGAGTTCTAAGACGGGTTTAACCAAGTAAGATGGGCAGGTCGAAGTAAGACATAGCGAGATGACGAGAGGGACCAGGAGCAAGTGAAGGAACCTACAGTAGAGTGAAGTCTCGAAAACGTATACGATAAACCAGTCGACCCTGATAAAATAAAAAGGGAAAGGTGAGGACGAGGTGGACGAATTACAGACAAGTAGAGTGTCCAAGAATTGATTTACAAAGGAAAAGAATCTTCTAAAAGTTCTAGGAAAGTCTGGTCTAGTTCAGGGTTCCTGAGGTTAACGTCTCGTAGTACATAATTTAACATTAATATTATACAAACGACCAAAACTACCAAGGGCTGGGATGGGTGATCTTACATTAGAAGTAAATCACTTTGGTGGTATAGTAACTAACATAGAAATCGTGAAACCTTACCGGATCGTATAACCTTCCCGAGTTTATGTAAATAACTTATTTGTTTAATAACATCCACTTGTAGAGAAAATTTTACCTTTATATCCCTGAAGGGATCACCAGGTCACCAGTTCTGAGGTACGAAGACGACGTACCTCACACCCAAGTTAAGAACCTCTTGATTCTAGGGTGTACTGTACCCTGCTGGTTTTTTATACATATATATATGTGTGGAGAGGGTGAGATTGTAGTGAATAAATTCAACTCAGATCAAACTAAGTCAATACACGACTTAGTCTATCTATAAACCGGCTCGTACCTTTCTACCCAATAAACATTTTGTCCTTCCTTATCCCATCTCCTATATCCCTTATTCACTTAAACCCATAGGGTTTCCGTTGTATTCTAGAAACTTATAAACTTTTCAATTACCATGAATAAGTAAACACTCCGAAGTCTTGTAAAAGCGAAAAGAAAAGGTGAAAGATTCAGGTCCCTAAACACCTTGTCCTAGGCAACAACCCGTGGAAGCTTCTAATAACCGGTGGACTCCTCTCTCAGGCTCTTTCGAATAGTCATGTACGAATGAATTCAATTAACCCTCCCTTAGATACACCCTACCTCACTCTTCTCTTACCTAAGCCTCATTCAGACTGGATTTATATAAGTTTAAGACGGTGAAACATCAAACTATTCTAGAAATTTGAAAGGACATGGAAGGACTTTGAAGTATAAAAGAGTGGATAATTTACACCAATTACGGAAATACGAATTTAGTGAGGACGAATTTGACATACCACTATCGAAAATTAATATTAACATTACCCTAACTGTAACTATCGACTCAAATACAGGAAGGTCAGTTACCTGAAATTATTTGCCGTAGGACCTTTAAAAGAGTACATTACGTATACTAAGACTATAAAGTTAGTACAGAGATCTTGGAAGAAAATCTCCGTCTAACGACATAGTTTGATTAGTACTTGGACTCGGTCCAAAGAATAATAACTCTCGTCTATAAGACAAACCAATGTCATAAAAAAAAGGATTGAAAATGAAGAGATTCTTCTCGTATTCTGTCAATTGTAAAGTTTTGTATCGAAATGTTTTTAGGGTAAAACCTTACGGTCTAACAGTGTCTCAATTAAATATAGAGATTATATTATGATGTTATTGTAATAAAATATGAACCATGTTTGTATTGGTGTGGTCAAAGATAGTAAAAACGGGAACTAAAAACTCCTATCTTAAATCTTTTACGTAAGTCGATACTTTGTAACTTTAGAGGACTTTCATATATCTTAATAAATTGACGCGTTGTCCCGAAGAACAAAGAAACCTTCATTGTAGTCCACCCAATCGATTGACTCGACGGTTCTGACATAAAATTACTAGAGATCCCGAATAGAGGATGAATTTTAAGAAACAGTAAATCAGATACACACAATTTAGTGACTGCGAATGATTTAAGAAGAAGTCTAAACAAAAGAAAGATGACAAACCACAAACTAGCGAAACTACAAACTATCCTCCTTCTGTCATCAATAGATTAAAAGTGACTTGTCAGAAGGGATTCCGTAATTTATATAAATAAGATATAGAATAGACAGTAGTCGACGTCTAACATTTTATGGCTATCTTTGAACCTTAAGTTCCGAGGATGTAGTGAGTCGAGCAGGAGTCATTACGTACTATTATGTGTTGAGGGTTTAGAGACACCGAACGTGGGTGATTTAAAGAACAGTATACGTACGTACGTACGATTCAACGAAGTCAGTACAGGTTAAGAAACGCTGGGATACCTGATATCGGGTAGTCCAAGGAGACAGGTGCCCTAAGAGGTCCGTTCTTATGACCTCACCCAACGGTACGGGAGGAGGTCCCTAAAAGACTGGGTGGCGCAGAACTTGGGTGTAGAGATAGAGAAGACGAAACCGTCCACCCAAGAAATGGTGTTCGCGGTGGACCCTTCAAGGTTCCAAATACAGTATATATATTGTATTTAAATATTTGTATTTGAAAATTTTATTATATAAATTTTATATAAATATATACGTAATATATAAAATATATATACAAATATATTATACATACAATTCAACCATTACGGAAACAAAGATGGAGTCTATAGAAAAAAGTGGGGTCCTAAGTCCGACTTGCTTTTTGGGTAGACCCTGTGAGGTAAGAACACCGACTTTCATTTCCCGAGAGGTTTCCGTCAGTCTTGAATTGTTACCGAGAATGTAAAGGGTGGGTCGACACTGGTCTGTGGGACCGGTGAGTGTAAGGTAACCGGTCTTGTTCAGAGTACCGTTTGGGTCACAAGTTCTCTATGGGACGTCAAATGTTCCGTTAACTACTCATCCACCAGTAAAAAAATTATCTCTTCACATCTCCTTTAGTAGTTTAAATCGTGTCTACATTAAAATCTATCCCGATGACCGTAGAAAAAGACAAAACCGGACAAGAAGACTACGTTGAATTTTTACAGGGAAGGGAGGAGGAGAGAGGGTAGTGAGGAAGACACGAATAACGACGGTTCATGTGGGTACTTTGGATGAGTTGAAGAAACGGGTCGGACTGAACTCAAGAAATACTATACGACGGATTCAATAGATAAATCAGATTTAACTGTTCTTCAGTGTGTCGGAGACCTCGACAGACTGGACTATTTCTGATCGAGACGAGGCTCGGTTCTCCGAGGGAAAACAACTTCAGTATGGGTGATAAAAACAAAATGAAGACCATTAGCAAACTTTACTTTAAAATATATTTAGTATATAAATAACGAATATGAATAAGATACATACAGGTCTGGGGAACGTATAGATGAGAACAGAATATTACGAAACATTATGTATCTTATTAAAAATGGAGAAAGTAGAATATGTCACGAGGATGCTTAGGACCACCATAGTTATAACACTAAGAGTACAATATCCGACCCCTTTCAACCCGTTGAACAAGGCCTAGTTTCCGATCACTCGGAACATCGGTTATATATTACTACCTCTGAAGAATAATGACTATTTCTTTATGGGGTAAATTTCATATAGCACTTCTTATTGTATATATATTACATTATATATTTGTGAAACATTTTTTCAAAATCTCATTCTACGAACAAAATGGTTATCCTAAGTGTAATAAATCTACCTCTTTCTTTTTATAGTATACCATAGTGAATGTACACTTTAAAAATAGATATTTTGTCTTTATCTTTTGTTAAAATACCAATTGTTCCCCATTCCCCTCTCCCTATTTAACTCTCTAACCTTAACTGTATATGTGTGATCATATCATATACATTTTATCTATTGATTATCTCCTGGATGACGTATCGTGTTCTTTGAGACATTACTGGATATACCCTTTTCTTAGATTTTTTCACTCTATACATATTGACTCAATAAAACGACAAGTGGACTTTGATCGTGTTATAACATTCAGTTGATATGAAGTTATCTTTAATTTGTTTGTTTTTAAAAGTTTTAACAGAAGTAAAACTTACTAAACTAGTGATTTAAAGTCAACTATATGTTGAAAGGGGTCCTTTTGGCAATACATCTAACCGTCATGTCTATCACCTCACGTTTTGAGGTTCAGTCAGAGGGGTAACGTCACTTTCTGCAGGGAAGGTGTGATAACGGGTTTCAGCCAAGTGACAAGAAAAAGAGATGACGGGGCGCGATGAGGTTCGGTGACAGTGGAGAGTCCGTCTTACACCACCACCACATTCGGGTGGAGGAATGGAGGAGGTCACGAGGTAGTAGGACCCGGGTCACTACAAAAGATTTACATTTAGACTTAAACGGACTGAAGAGCTAGGGGTGGGTTTACGGAAGGTATCATGTCGATGTCCCGAGGGCACACTACAACGGATGTATGGCGGGCAGAGGAGAGTACGATAGGAGAGGGAATGACAGAGTCAAGTCAAGTTAAGTCAGCGAGTCAGCACAGGCTGAGAAACACTGGGGTACTTAGCGTCGTGCGGTCCGGAGGGACAGGTAGTGGTTGAGGGTCTCAAGTGAGTGTGAGTGCAGGTAGTTCAGTCACTACGGTAGGTCGGTAGAGTAGGAGACAACAGGGGAAGAGGAGGACGGGGGTTAGGGAGGGTCGTAGTCTCAGAAAAGGTTACTCAGTTGAGAAGTGTACTCCACCGGTTTCATGACCTCAAAGTCGAAATCGTAGTAAGGAAGGTTTCTTTAGGGTCCCAACTAGAGGAAGTCTTACCTGACCAACCTAGAGGTACGTCAGGGTCCCTGAGAGTTCTCAGAAGAGGTTGTGGTGTCAAGTTTTCGTAGTTAAGAAGTCGTGAGACGGAAGAAGTGTCAGGCTGAGAGTGTAGGTATGTACTGATGACCTTTTTGGTGTCGGAACTGATCTGCCTGGAATCAGTCGTTTCATTACAGAGACGAAAACTTATACGATAGATCCAACCAGTATTGAAAAGAAGGTTCTTCATTCGCAGAAAATTAAAGTACCGACGTCAGTGGTAGACGTCACTAAAACCTCGGGGGCTTTTATTTCAGACTGTGACAAAGGTGACAAAGGGGCAGATAAAGGGTACTTCATTACCCTGGCCTACGGTACTAGAAGAAAAAGACTTACAACTCGAAATTCGGTTGAAAAAGTGAGAGGAGAAAGTCAAAGTAGTTCTCCGCAAAAGCAAGGAGAAGTGAAAGACGGTATTCTCACCACAGTAGACGTATAGACTCCAATAACTATAACGAGGGTCGTTAGAACTAAGGTCGAACACGAAGAAGGTCGGGTCGCAAAGAGTACTATTGAGACGTATCTTCAATTTATTCGTCTCACTGTTATATGTCGGAACTGCATGAGGAAAAGGATAAACCTTGGTCAGACAACAAGGTACAGGTATGACCTTAGTGTTATGAGAGGAGGCAAGGTGGAGTGGGGTCGGAGGGACGGTTACAGGACATCAGGGAGTTGTGAGTAAGGACCCTAGCGTTCCTGAAGGGACCACCGAGTCTACCATCTCTTACACAAACGTCACGTCTTCTGGACCCAAACTAGAGCACTTCAAAGGGACCTCTTCCTTTACCGTTGGGTGAGGTCATAAGAACGGACCCTTTATGATACCTGTCTCCTCGGTCCGCCTGATACCCCAGTGTTTCTCAGTCTGTGCTGACTCGTTGATTGTTGTGTGGAAGAGTCGTTTCGATTCTACTTAGGACAAAATCAGATATCTTTGAGTGGAGAGATAGAGGTGATAGTGACTCCGGACACCTAAAATAAGGAATGTATGGTGACCTTCGACTGGTTCCACGTGTCATAGAACGTCGACGAGTGAAATGGTCTGCATAATCTATTGACCAAAACCGCTTTCGGGAGCGAGTGGGTGAGGGTAGGGGTAATGTTCCTTTATGGTCCCCGACCCCTCTTCCGATGGTAAAGTCTGTACAAAGTTTGGTTGGTACAAAGTTTCGTTGACACAAAGTTTGTGTCACGTGGAGTACAAGATCCGATACTTACGAGGGAGACTATTAGTGATTCCAACTAGTCCCACGGATTAACACACTGACGGAACGGACGACACCTTCGTCAAACCTAAGATTCACTAGTCTAACGATTCCTGACCAGACACGACATACGACACCGATTCCACAACGACTCAACCTAGAGACCTGTTGGACTCACCGGATGTAATGTACAACTAATTTTTATCACCAGGACCCCATCCATCAAGAGGTCGTTTTCTGTTTTGCACGTTTGAGACATAAAATCTCCAGTTCCATCTGGTCGACGAAACGAACACCGGGTAGGAGTTCACAATCACACCTTTCTGTCGAACGCCGTACGACACTACAACTTGTTTGCTTTACCACTCTTAAATAACACAGGAACCTAACACTACTTCAGTCCAGGCCCGAGTGAACGTTCCACCTGTCTGTTCCAAACTAACCTCGGCCGAGAGTCTCCGGTCACACCTATCCCGCTAAGACAGTGACCTCGTCACAAAACGGAGAACGAGAAGATTGAAAGTGAGTCTATTATCGAAGTCAAGTCAAGTCAGCGAGTCAGTACAGGTTGAGAAACGCTGGGATACCTGACGTCGTGCGGTCTGGAGGGACAGATAGTGGTTGAGGGTCTCAAATGAGTTTGAGTACAGGTAACTCAGCCACTACGGTAGGTTGGTAGAGTAGGAGACAGCAGGGAAAAGGAGGGTGGAAGTTAGAAGGACTCGTAGTCACAGAAAAGGTCACTCAGTCAAGAAGCGTAGTCCGCCGGTTTCATAACCTCAAAGTCGAAGTCGTAGTCAGGAAGGTTACTTATAAGTCCTGACTAAAGTAAATCCTACCGGACCAACCTAGAGGAACGTCAGGTTCCCTGAGAGTTCTCAGAAAAGGTTGTGTTGTCAAGTTTTTGTAGTTAAGAAAGTACGAATGGAAATGGATATCAGGTTGAGAGTGTAGGTATGTACTGAGGACCTTTTCGGTATCGAAACTGATCTGCCTGGAAACAACCGTTTCATTACAGAGACGGAAAATTATACGACAGATCCAACCAGTATTGAAAGGAAGGTTCCTCATTTACAGAAAATTAAAGTGATGACGTCAGTGGTAGACATCACTAAAACCTTGGGGATTTTTATTTCAGACGGTGACAAAGGTGACAAAGGGGTAGACAAACGGTACTTCATTACCCTGACCTACGACACTAGAATCACAAGACTTATAACTCGAAATTCGGTTGAAAAAGTATTCTATTATCGAATCAAATTGGTATAAAAGGACTTTTAATAAAGTTCCTCTGAGAAGATAAACAGAAGAATCTTAAGTTTCTTACTATCCCCAGGTATTTATAGAGCCAATTGTTAATCTTCTAAAATCTCACAGGGTGATAGACAAAAACCCCTGGACCGTCCTTCAGATAAGTGACTTAAACTTATCTACAAAGTGGATAAAACCCCAAGGGAAGAAACAAGAAATGGACCCTTACGGGAAAAGAAATAAAAGTCGGATGACTTTAGAAAATTCAGGGTGAATTTCAAAATAGAATAACCCTGTGAACGTTCTAAAGGGGGATAGTCTTAACTATACCTAAACAATGAAAAAAGTACTTTAAAATGAGACATGAAAGTCGTGAACACTGTAGGACACGAAAAATTTCAAGAATAAATGGATAAAAAGAAGGGGTCTAATATGGTGAAAACTCCTGTCTTTACCTTGAATTTAAAGGATAATAGGGGTTACGAGTTGTGTTTAGGGTGGGTCATCCTCCCGACATTTAAAAAAGTTATTGAAACTTAGAAATTACGAATAAGAAGGTACTTTTCCAACCACGTATTAGTAATAGTAGAAGAGGGGTTTTTCTACCTACGAGTCTTTCCTGACAAGACTTCAAGAAAAATAAACGGAACAGTACTCAAACGTTAAAGGAATGGTGAAGTCCGGTTTTGTAGTCTAAAGGTTCGTGTCGAGAAGAGGAAAAAAAGACATTAACTTAAGTCCTTTTGGTTGGTGAGGTGACCTGAATCATCGGAACATATCGTGTGCACCATATTCTAATGCACCACTTCTCACTCTGTGATCCGAAAGAAAATCCACCCCGACCTCATTAAGAATAAACCCCAAATCAGAAAACTTTAGTCTTAGGTAAAGGACTCTAAAGGGTGAAACTTAACTCGGGGTCTCTGTACAAAAAGACAGACATTAGAAAAGGAAAATTATTATCTTTTGTAATACTTTAAGAGTGTAGTGATAGAAGGATGAGAATTGACAAGAACCCTCCTTAGTCCCGTCTTCTCTGACTCTAAATACAGAGACATAGTTTAAAAGGTATCTTATTTACTAGGGTCGGTCGTGGTGTCGTCAGTCGCAGACAGCAGAGACGTTCTTTTGACGTCGTGATCGATACGTGTCCCACTCCGCAAATTTTTTTATTCACTTAGTTAAAACTTTTACTCTTTACCTCTTGATCTTCACCTCTTATCTTCCCTTGGACTCCGTAGTCGAAATCGATTCTCTTAGTGCAATATTATACTTATGAAAATGGAAGTCAGAAAGAATGTAAAGGAAGTCTTAATTGATGGTGGTAAGAAAAGTAGTGAGATTCTCAAACTACCGAGAACAGGATCTCATTTTGTAGGGAGTGTCGAGGGGGCACTCTTCTGACCCTGGATCACACTATTGTCACGAGACTACATACTTGTTCTACTTCCCTTTTATTTCCTATTGAAATCCGTCGAAAAATATATGAATGAATACAAAGAATAAGGAGAAGTCTACTTTTAGGTCTCGAAAAGAAAACTATACAAAATGTAAAGTTTTCTTCTATCGTTACTACAATTATCCTTCTCGTACTGGGAACCTAAGTCTACTGGCTATTAAGTTCAAAAGCAAAGTCGTGGAGTATCAACACATTTAAATAAAGATACGTGAAGCACAAGGATTGCTGATGAAACGTCTCAACGACACTTGTGACCAAATTTGAGTTTATAGTGATAATAATAAAATAGTTAATATGAGTGAATGTCTTTATATATTCAAGGAACCTTCATATGTAAGATTCCCTCACTAGTACCTACCCCATAATAATGTGAAAACAATAAACCAAAGAGAAATAAAGTAAGACATATACGTACACATGTACACACGTAAACACAGATACTCACACATACTCATTTAAAGCGTATAATGGACAGTCCATGGTGAATTCCGTAAAACTATTATAATTACTTATTCCGTCTGTTCTTAAAGATGGGATTGGGGGGGTGAGGGTGGGGTACCTCGAATGTAATGACATCATCTTCGTCGACCTTCGACTGTTGACGATAACTTTTTAATTCGATCCTTTCTCTCTACCCCCAACCCTCACCCAATGTTAATAATTATTCCTCAAGTCCTGTGAACTATTACCAAAATACAAACTCCAAAAGTATATGATCAAAATTCTTGCTCCCGTACTTTTCTTCCCTCGTCTCTCCTCTCTTTTCTTATCGTCGGACGACTAAACATCCGCTCGTCTTCCTAAAGGAAACACATTGCACAGTTTTGCGTTGATTATGCCTTCCCACTCCAAAAGGTCTACCGGACCAAAATAAAATAAGTAAAGCTCGTTTTTAGAATGAATTCATAACAACATGTGTGGGACTGAAGGGTTTGTCACCCATGACTTATGTCCGACGAGATCCTCCGGGACGTCACTACCGGTGCAGACAAGGACGAGACCACGGTAAGATGTGTCATCGGTGATAAATGTACATCGATAGATTTAAACTCATATTCAACTAATTTTCTTTACCGTAATTTTTAAGTCAAAGACTCAGTGTAATCAGTGTAAATTTCACAAGCCCCCTGGGGCGACCATCAGGTCACCGATTCTGAGACGTTAGGGTCACGTCTCCCGGACCCAAACTAGGGACCAGCCCCTTGATCTAGGGTGTACGGGGTCGATTCTCCAGGAGACGACGTAAATTCTCGGACGGACGGTTTTACATCTGGTTTTGAGGACGGTGTTGGTTCTGGACCACGTCGGTTCATTTGCGTATTTATTGCACGGCATCGGTGCACAGATTACCGGCGGCAATCGGGTCTGTGTCTTGTAAAGACTATGACGTTTTTACAGTCATTCACGTATAAACAATACAAAGTACAAGGACAGAGACTGTAACGGAAAAAAGGGGGACACCATGACGATAGTCGAAGGTTTGGATAGAGAAGAAAAACTATGTAACAAAGGGTATCAAGTATCCAAATTCGTGATCTAAATCTTAAAATATATTTATTCCCATTGACTCGAAATTCTCGTCTTCTCGAAGGAATACAAGTTCACGGACTCAAAAATATGAACCCCAAATATAAAGACAGACTGACGGAGTTCCGGAAAAAGAGAACCAATAACAACACGTCGACACAAGACCCACCAGTCTCTCAGTCTGACGACTCAATAACACCCTCTTCACGAGAGTTTGAAATTTCTATTTTAACGCGAAGATACCTTTACGAAGTCTAGGTCAGTTACCGGGGAATAAACCTCGTCACGGTAAACTCCCTTCGAATAACTGACCGACGGATGTGTGTGCGACTCGTGATACAATCCGGGTCCTCTATGTTTGGTTCCATTTGTGTCGGGGTCTGGGACTTCTCAAGGACCAAATCCACCATAACAGTTAGTATTTATTCGTTTCAAAGTAACAGAGAATCCGTAAGGACCACCGAGTCACCATTTTTTTAGACGGACTATTACTTCCTCGGGACCCAAACTAGGGACTCGACTCTTCTAGGGGACCTCTTCCTTTACCGTTGGGTGAGGTCATAAGAACGGTCCCTTTAGGGTACCTGTCTCCTCGGACCTCCCGATGCCAGGTGCCCCAACACTTCTCAGTCCGTACTGACTCACTGATTTGTTGTTGTAACAGATTACGGACCCATACGGGTCCTCTGACTTTCAGTTCTCAACTCACCGAGAGAGTGGTCGGTCGGAAGGACTTCCATCCCCCTCCCCCATTGTGTTTCTTCGGTCTCCGGAGCTCTTACGAGGGATTTCACTACTAAGAAAAAAAAAGATACAGAATAAATTTAAAATAAAAATAACCTCATATCAACTGTCTCCTACTCTACCGACCTACCGCAGTGGCTGAGTTACCTGTACTCAAACTCATTAGAGGCCGTCAACCACTACCTGTCTCCGGACCGCACGATGTCAGGTACCCCAACGTCTCAGCCTGTGCTGACTCGTTGACTCGACTTGACTTGACTTATCGACCAAATGTTCCAACGCGATCAAAGTTTCGGACAGACAGATATATCTGTGCCCGAGGGAGAGTACACGTGTCATTTCACTTAGTCAGTATGTATAAGTGTATAGATGAGAAAGAATCTAAGAAAGGACTATGTCTAACAACGTCTTATAACACATGTCAAACTCCCTCACTAAGAATTTGTCGTAGACTCCCTATTTATCCACAATCGGTGCACTGTTTCAACCCTCGTACCCCAGTTGTTCTGTATAGATGGCATCACACTTGTTTCTGTGACTCTTTACTTGACGACACCACTCTCACCCCTGAAAATTGAAATCGTAACTGGATGAAATTTTATTTTCCCTCGGGCACAGATATGTCTGTCTGTCCGAAACTGCCAAGGAAACCTCACTATCCATTACCCGTCTCCCCCGTCCCCCGTCCCCGGTCCCTCTACCACCGTGTCCGACGAGACTGAAAAGGCGTCAGGCTCAGGAAGTGGGACCACCGAGAGACCTTCAATTTAAACTCCCTCGACCCGACCTCCGACCCTGTGATCGTCACCGCTCCACTTCCTCCTCCTTGAGTACCAGGTTTGTCTTCCCGTGGTCTCACTACACTCTCCGCATTACACTGCCTCGTCTCCGGGACGAAAGTCCATTATGAATTCCTCATTCTCAGAGTCGTAGACTCCTGACTACCCTGGACCTCCTACTTCCTCTGTCTCCTTAGCCTCTACTGGGATTCGAAAGTCCTTTCGCCCAATTAAACTTCTGAAGAACGTTCCAGAACCACTGTCCAAAACTGGATATCGACGAAGATCACAAGACGTGACCGTTGACTACAGATCCAATCCAAAACCGAGTAATCCTGAGACAGTGAGTGTAAACAATTTTCTTGAACTTGGTATCTGGGATCACTTCATGAGGGGAACATACTAAAATTAAAACGTCACCGGTTACTTTTAAATATCTTTGAACCGAAGTAAAGATCACCGAGGTTAGGTCTATGGTTTTAATGGGGTAACGACCCTATGGGGAACCCACCTGGTAACTTAGACAATAAGTAATCTTTGTCGACTTTTCGTAGTTGTTTTAAGGACACTGTACGGTTGTTATTGCGGTCAGTTTAAAGTTCCATTAAGGTCCAAAGTTTTTCAATACTTAGAGTTTGAGGTAGATCGGTTCGGAAATAAACATAAGAATGTGTATTAATAGTACACTTTTTCGATCACCGAAGGAATGAGAAGTATTAACATGTAACGAAAGGAATCTAATACTTAATTCAAGACTCAAGACTTACAACCACCTCTGTATGAATATCTAGACATCAGTCAGTGAAATTTCACTACCATGTCTAAGTCCGACCTACCACCTTGGTCTTCGTCTCTCGTCGGTCGAGTTTCCCAGGTAACACCACCCCGGGCACAACTTTCGTTCTTAAGAGAGTATGGACGTCACATAAATTTTTCCTAAAAGGTTCATTGTCAATGATAAAATTACTGTACAATTCGAAGGTCTTCTTGAACTAAGAGATCAAACGTTCTAATTTCTTTATACGGTTTAGGTACAACTATGAACTCAAAAATGACGGTATAAAGTACTGACGGACCGATTTCGATATTTTGTCATCCGCGGACGGAGAAATGAAATCTATCAATATAAATCGATGACGTAGACCGGAAACAACGATTTATAAAAAAAAGAACAGTGACATTGATGAGGTAGTTTAACTTAGGAGTCACCAGACCGTCAAAAACTTACTGAAGAGTCTTCGACACTTTGGACAGGATTAGTCCTTCTAGACCCGTTCTGAGCACCACACTTTTTTCTACAGTGTAGAAAGATTTACTCTGTTCTCCTGATATCTTATCAATGTATCGTAGAAGTCTTAAAAATCCACTTCTTATCACTATACAAACCATTACTTGTTCAGGATATTTAGCTCTGTACCCGTCAAAAGTGTAAGAAATTTTTATAAGTCATGTTTCTTCCTTTCTTTTGTTCGACTGAAAAACACCGAGAACCCTCTTCAATGTAATTGATGAACAATTTTTAACCTTCATACTTTTAGTAACCAAGGATTCTTATAAAAAAAATATTTGACGGTAGGAAACATACTGCAGTTACTTACAACAAATCGGTGTATAGTTTTATCAAAATACTTTTCTATTTATACACAAAGTAATTAGGGTTCCCTTCGAAAGATTTTACACAAAGAATTTATTTATTAATCACAGTAAAACACTTTGAGTACTGGACAATCCCACCCTTTCTCTGTTTTTTTTCTGTAGAAACGTTCGTTAAACACTAAATTATCGTCGACCAGTTCGCTCAACTCTTTGGATTACTCAGCATATAATTTACAAAACTTGCGGAAAAGAGAAAGAACCCTTTGACCGATTGGGGGTGTCAGAAAGAGGGTATCGTTTACCGAGACTTTGAAACTAGAAACGTTTGGCCAAACGGTCTACATCACCTATCTCGTACACACTGGAAAACACACGGTCAAGTTGGACCGACTAGCCTTTGGTCCGCAATTAGAACGTACTGAAAATAAACATCCGTAATGACGCCTTCAAGACCACCACTGGAGAAAGCTACTTGACGTCTCTTCCCCCGGTCTGCGTCTTCCCTTCTAGCAGCAAATGTTAGTTGGAATATGGTTGATAAGGCGTCGTCACGTCATGGCGTACCTCCCCCGCCATCTTCGACGGTTTCACCCCCGAAACCGTAGGGAGTAAGCTAGGCACCGAAGGAAGAGGTAGATGTCCAACCAGTAGTTCAAGTAAACTTTACGAAATTTTTTGGTCCCAAAAGGTAGTTTCTCTTCGGGAATGTTTTATTTTTGTTTGATCAGGTCCCTTTTATGACTAACAAGTGCCTTAAAAGGGGGTAATGTGTAAACCAATAAACAAACATCATAGAAGAAACCGGAAAAGTCCTAAGGTTCGTAGTAACCATGTAAGGAAATTTTTCAAAAGATGTAGGTACTACTAGGGTATTGTAAGGAATATATTGGTCATACAAAATACATAAAAGTAACCTCCCTCTTGACTTAAGTGTAGACGTAAAGTAGTTTCTAAGGATTACTGAAGTCTCCTTCGGTCCGAAAAAAGGTAACAACGACGACGACGACGACGACGATTCAGTGAAGTCAGTACAGACTGAGACACGATGGGGTCTCTGCCGTCGGGTGGTCCAAGGGGGCAGGGACCCTAAGAGGTCCGTTCTTGTGATCTCACCAAACGGTAAAGGAAGAGGTTACGTACTTTCACTTTTCACTTTCACTTCAACGAGTCAGTACAGGCTGAGGATCACTGGGGTACCTGACGTCGGATGGTCCGAGGAGGCAGGTACCCTAAAAAGGTCCGTTCTCATGACCTTACCCCACGGTAACGGAAGAGGTAGGTAACAACGATCTCTTCACTTGATGTTTATTTCACCCATTGTACTACCCCCGGTAGATACCACATCACCTTTCGCAACTCCGTCGTCTCCTGGAACCTATATCTGGACCAAGACGAAGATTTCTTGATTCTCCGGAACCCTTACAAGAAAAAAATTAACTTCATATCAACTGAATGTCATAACATAATCAAAGTCTGCATGTCGTTTTACTCAGTGACAAAAACGTCTAGTGTGAGGCATTCAATAATGTTCTATTACGGATATTAAGGGACACGATATGTTATATAAAAACAAGGAAGAAATAAAATATGTATCATCAAATATGGATAATTAGAGTATGGTGGAACCTCACAAGAATTTAGAGGATCCCGGAGTCCTAAGATGAGATAATCAACCACTATTAATTGTTGTTATGAAAATGTTTTAATAGAATTCTAACTCCATTTGAATACTTTCTATGAGTCAAAAGAGATTTCCAGATAAAACTCCCGTTACCTTCGAAACAGAAAAAGAAACATAAAGACTAACTCCATAAACGTTTCGTGAAATAACTGGGAGTCGGGATCCTCCTTTAAATCGTAACGTCATCTATTTTCAAGATTTTTGACTGGACCTCTGTAACCCGGTTAAATTATCGACGTATTCCATCACAGTATATAGTTCTTATTTTATAAACTCTTTGTACCTATTTTCTTTGTGGTAAAATCAGAACATCGAGCCAGACAAATTCTATTTTCTTTGTACGTTTTCATTAACGTTTGTCTCAAATAAACCCAGAGTTCTGATCTAGGAACCATAGAAAACATTTCCTTCCGAAGACATAAGACGTGTTAACAAGAAACCGTGACGTCAGTGTCGACGAACTGGAGTTAATCGTGGGATACAGGAACTTTTATTGACTCCTCTGTAGTCTCGGGTCAGTCTCAACAAGTTTTCACGCGTCTTTTCCTTTCCCTCTAAAAAGAAAATGTCCCTATTCTATAGAAGGGTCCCCTCCTTCAACCCCGTACGATTTTGGTGAACAATGTCCAAAATTCTCTCTTTTGGATCAATGTCACTACAGTATCACGAATTTTATTACGAGAAACATCTCAGGAATTTTCAAACCACTGATCACTTTATGACTAACCCGGTATAACAAAGCCTACCAATCAGAAGGGTCCGTCCTTCAGGACTCTACCGGTCGAGTGAAGGGTCTTATGAAGTCAGTGAGGAATCTTATTGTATGAGTCGTCGAACACCGGTAAGTGGTACCAAAGTGACCAACACTCTGGATTTAATACCCCGATCAGACAACGAAACACTTTGACCCATTTACGGTCTTTATAAATAAATTTTTGATGATGAGTATTCTGATTTTTTAAAGGTCTACTAAATTACGTGTCGTTAAACGGGCCCAAGTGACCGGAAAAAAAAAAAAAGGGGGACAATGTTGCTTCTGTAGACCTTTAAGTCCGACATTGGATCTACGTGGTCTTCTTTAAACAGGTCGTTTTAATCGGACACAGTAATCAGAGATTCTAAACCCCAACGGTTGTACATCACACGTAAGTTTTCCGTAAAACGAATTATAAAGATCTAGATCTGACTAATATTAAAAAGTAATTAAAATACCGGTCCGTATAAAGTTACCGGAGAATTGAAAATATTGAGATATAAAAGTTGTAAATATTTACGTTTTATTGTAACGACAAATACATCTTGAAATCTGAGAAAGTGTATACAACAGAAAGCAGAATAAATAAGACTATTGCTAGGTTACCTGGTTCTTCTACGGAATAATAGGGGTAAAATGTCTCTTTATTTTCAAGTCTCTTAAGTTGTACAATTGTACAAATTCACAACGAAGAACTTTTCATTTTTAGTTTCTCTTCGTTTGAGAGAGAGAGACAGGGGTGAAACTCGATTAACAAAAAATCTTTGGTCAAAAAAAATATATCTCATAAGACATAAGGTCAGACATTAAGAAATAGGGAGTAAACGAGAGGTCTGGTAGAATGAATCGAGAAGGACTATGACTTTACCTTGAACGATTCCAGTGTTTATCGACGGATTAACTTATGTCACCTGTAAAAAGTCCGACAGGAGAATAAAGTGGGATGAGACTTTACAAAGAATGATAACTGACGAAAAAAATTTATATTTAAATAAATAAAATTAACCTCCAATTAATGAAATGTTATAACATAACCAAAACGGTATGTAGTTGTACTTAGACGGTGTCCATATGTGTACAAGGGGTAGGACTTGGGGGTAGGGAGGAGGGAGGGACATGGTAGGGAGACCCAACAGGGTCACGTGGTCGGGGTTCGTAGGACATAGTACGTAGTTTGGACCTGACCGCTAAGCAAAACATGTACTATAATATGTACAAAGTTACGGTAAGAGGGTTTAGTAGGGTGGGAGAGGGAGAGGATGTCTCAGGTTTTCTGACAAGGTATGTAGACACAGAGAAAACGACAGAGCGTATGACCCAATAGCAATGGTAGAAAGATTTAAGGTATATATACGTAATCATGTGACATAACCACAAAAAGAAAGACCGAATGAAGTGAGACATATTATCCGAGGTTAAAGTAGGTGGAGTAATCTTTACTAAGTTTACATAAGAAAAATTACCGACTCATTATGGGGTAACACATATACATGGTGTCGAAAGAATAGGTAAGTAGACGACTACCTGTAGATCCAACGAAGGTACAGGACCGATAATATTTGTCACGACACTACTTGTAACCCCATGTACACAGAGAAAGTAAAGACCAAAGGAGTCACACACACGGGTCGTCACTCTGACGACGAAAAAAAGTCAGAAATCGTAGACATTGAAGAAAGAATATAAGAAGAAGAACGAGGAAGGGAGAAAGGGCGAAAGGAAAGAGGAAAGGACAAAGAGACCGAAGAGCGATACTCATAAGATGGACTCGGTAGGGTGGGACGAAGACCGAAGTCGGTCGTGGACACGTTACCGGGAAAGGTTTGAGTGGAGAGGACAGGTATGGTGACGGACTTGAGATCCAGGTGTACAGGTTGATAGATGACTAAGTAGAAAACCCACAAGGTATCGATAGAGTTAAAGAAAGAAAAAGTTTTAACTTTAAGAAACTGTAAAAAGAGGACGTAAAAGATAGAGTTACGGTAGAGAAGACGGAAGATTTCAATCTACCAAGAGCTAATACAAAAGGAGAAGGGGACAGGTAGTAAAGATCATCGATGATGTAGAGGATCCAAGACGAGAAACAGACAGTAAAATCGTTTATGCATAAAAGTCCTTAGTGATTCTGAAGGGGTTTACGTCGGGTAAAGGAGTTTCAAAGTACTGAAACGTTTACGAAAGAGGAGACGTTGGAAGATAAGGGAAAGAGTGACAGAGTGTGACAGGAAGTTCTAAGTAAAATTCGTGAAGACTCCTCCTCGGGAAGGGTTATAGGTCGAAGTCGAGTCCACTCGACGGAGAAAACCCATAGGGTACAGTACGATACGGATGAGACATAGTATAACGGAACCTCCATCAAACTCAAGTACGAAACCATACCATCTAGTTCACAACATTCCGAAGGGATTATCAAGTCTACCATTTCTTAGACGGACGTTAGGTCCTCTGGGGTCAAGAAAGGACCCAACCTTTCTGGGGGACCTCTTCCCTATCCGATGGGTGAGGTCATAAGAACCCGAAGGGAACACCGAGTCGACCATTTCTTAGGTGGACGTTACGTCCTCTGGACCCAAACTAGGGACCTAGTCTTTTTAGGGGACCTTTTCCCTTTACCGTGGGTGAGGTCATAAGACCGGACCTCTTAAGGTACCTGACATGTCAGGTACCCTACCGTTTCTCAGCCGTTGTTGAAAGTGAAAGTGAAGTTCACAACAACATTGTTTGTTTAATCGATGAATTGTGTTATCCTTAAAGAAAGAACAAGTGTATTATCAAGGTTCTCTCACAAGTCGTCCACCGGAAGACGAGGGTAGAACACCGAGGTAGTGGAGATTCTTTAGTCTCAGGAACCGTCCCAGGGATCGTAGGTTGACCGTTTATTCCTCTACCTCTCTCTTTCAGTTATTAGTTTCCGCTCCGAAAGACACCAGTCCGGACCCATACTGTATGGAGTAACGAGTGTAAGATACAGGTGTCACACCTCAATACACCTCCGGCCCTTTAAACCAGACAAAAGTACGAGTGGTACTTTCCTTTTGCTCAAACCACTTGTTGACATGTCAGAAGAGGTTGACAGACTGAGATGTGATCTGACATTCAAGGTCCTATTGTACCTAATTTGTGAAATGGAACCATAGGGGTAGTAGAACATATTATAAACTATATATCACCGGTGAGTCCTTTATTGATAACCTCCTTAGTTGAACAGACTCAAATACACTAGTCAATACCGTCTAACGAGAATGTTGTTTAGTCCACTGGGTCAGGGATCCCGAAAGACTAGTTTGACACATAGGAGACATATCACTTAAATTTTATTGAAGTTGAAAATCCCGTGAAACGAGACATAAACCTCCTTTTATAGGTCTACGGTTATACGGTCCAATATAAAAAAAAGACAGTGGGAATCGGGATACGGTCACCCAATATGACCTAAGACAAATCCTTATCACATCTTCAGTCATTGAGACCTCTTGTCTTATCTTCGAAATTAAACAAAGACGAACTAAATTTTTAATCTCTTAGAGGATTTCCTGTCCTTTACACAAAATGGCTGTAGCACTGAATTGTAGACAGTCATCTCAATCGTTATACACAGTCGACAAAACCTTCATGTTGCCAGTGCACCAATGTACTTTCTCCAGGAGTTTTCCGTCGGGTAATGAACGACGTCGTAATAGACACCCGAAAAACAGTAATAAAGAGACACAAGGGTAATAATCACAAAAACACAAGTTTAACTGAAGTTTCTCTTCTAAACAGGAAGTAACTACGAAAATATCACTGAAAAGAGAACAAGTCATAATTCATACTTCACCCCTGATAGATTATCCCTAAGAGTAATCTAGACAAAATCAAAAGGACACACATTTCATGTCAAACGGAACAGTATCCTTCTGTAAATGCTATTTTCATTAACATTCTCTGAATTAGAGACGTCTCTTCTCGACGAGACACCTTGGTGAACGGAATGCAATAAAGAGTTTAATTAGTATAAAAAATGATTTACAAATAACTTTCGAATGGTCAATGAGTCTTAAACAGTCCGTGATACCAACGAGTCTACTTAATCTGTACAAAAACCAAGGAACCTTTAAAGATAGACCGATTTTCTCTCCTTTCATTCGAATGTTATACATACTAATTACATTATATAAAATATAAAGTACGATTTACACACTAACCCTCTTCCCTGGTTCTATTCTTTAACTGTAAATAATTTGTATGAAACAAATATGAAGAATCTTCCGAATTTTAAAAACAAAACCAATTAAGAAATATGTTGGATACGTTTATCCATAATAATAACAAGAAAATACCTCCCTCTTTGTCCAAGTCTTCCCGATACATTGATCAGTTTAACGTGTCGATTACTTTCTTGGTTCTCAGTATGAGTCTCTCCGAGACCGAGACTTCAGTTACGTGAAACCTAAGTTGGTCGTTGAACCTCTCAATTGCGAGATCTTCAGATCCGCTCCGTCGTCGCCAGAGTACCCCTGACCGAGACACCTCTTCCACCCGAACCCCATGAGTCACTTTTCCGATTCGAACTTGTTGTCCAGACTACCCACGACCGAGACACCTCTTCCACCCGAACCCCATGAGTCACTTTTCCGACTCGAACTCGTTCACCAGACTACCCCCGACCGAGGTACCTCTTCCACCCCAACCCCATGAGTCACTTTTCCGACTCGAACTCGTTCTCCAGACCACCCCCGACCGAGGTACCTCTTCCACCCCAACCCCATGAGTCACTTTTCCGACTCGAACTTGTTCACCAGACTACCCCCGACCGAGGTACCTCTTCCACCCCAACCCCATGAGTCACTTTTCCGACTCGAACTCGTTCTCCAGACTACCCCCGACCGAGGTACCTCTTACACCTCAACCCCATGAGTCACTTTTCCGACTCGAACTTGTTCTCCAGACTACCCCCGACCGAGGTGCCTCTTCCATCTCAAACCCATGAGTCACTTTTCCGACTCGCACTTGTTCTCCAGACTACCCCAGACCGAGGTACCTCTTACACTCCAATCCCATGAGTCACTTTTCCGACTCGGAATCGTTCACTAGCCTCGACCTTTCTGAAAGACATGTACTAGTTCAGTCCTTTCACACTCACGGACTAGCGACCCACTATAAATTCATCTGGTCGACCTGACCTTGTCCCGAAGTACGCTCTAGTCTCTTTACAATAAAACTCCACTCCCCTTCTCTGGTCGAAATCCTTCTTAGGTTTCATGGTCTAATTCCTTAAAATTCAAATTACACCTTCTTTACCCTTTAGTGACTAATACAATCTCAACCTCCACTACAAAATCTCGTAACAAAGAGATTCTCACCAGGGACCTTGGAGTAGTTGGAGTCAAGTCAACGAGTCAACACAGGCTGAGAAACGCTGGGGTACCTGACGTCGTGTCGTCCGGAGAGACAGGTAGTGGTCGAGGGTCTCAAATGAGTTTGAGTACAGATAACACTGCCACTACGGTAGGTTGGTAGAGTAGGTAGAGTAGGAGACAGGAGGGGAAGAGGAGGAGTAGTCGGAGTGGATCCTTGATAACTATACGTTTAACAATCCGAGGTGAACTCTAGGTAATTTAATTTTTTACGAACCCCCACGCCATACACTAAATTTGTCGGGAGGTCCACTAAGACTCGATACAATTTCAAACCCTTGATGACAAAATCTAGTCAAACCACTGGTATCTACTACACGAAACGCTGGCATTCCTGTGACTAGAGGATTACGTCTACACTTCATTACTCCTGTATCTACCACCCTCACCTCTCCTTCTCCGTCGTCTTCCCACGAGCCGACACGGACCGTCCAACACGTTGACGGGTCGGCACTGTGACTTCGTTCTCGGGGCTCTCTCGTCGTCGGTAGTCGTCAAATAACCTATCTTCTAAAATGTCGAGCCTTCGTCTCAGGACCTCACCGTGGGTGACGCATACCCTCTATCGTCCGTCCCATACCGTCGTCAAAAACGAAGAACCCCATCTCCTCCCCTCCCCCTTCCCTGCAGTCCAACCGAGTGACCAATAGTCCGTCTGGTAGTCACCCCGTCCTCCGTTTACATCCGTTCGGGTTGAGACTAATTCGAAATACTAATTCTCTTAATCTATCAGTACTCCCACGTACAACCACTTCGGCCCTGACCAACTCGTCCCCTACATGTCTCACGTTCTCTTGTCGGTAGAACTCACCGGACTAGTATGTCTTCCCATTACTTTTTTTATTGTTTTGAATTCCTGTCCAACGTAAACTTCCCTCCTTTCTGTTCCTCAGTTTCAGTTGTAATTCAGTTCCTAACTTTTGGTTCCCAACTTAGACGTAAGTCAGGTCGGGTTATAAAATTTCAGTACTCGAAATACATTTTTATCCACAAACACGTCCACTGCAGAACATAAAGACATTCCATTTGACGTCGGAGCACCCAATCGTGGTTCAGGAAAACCAACTACCGGACACGGAAGGGACCAGACGGAGTCAAAGGTAAAGGGAAACGGGTCGAACCCCTGACTTCTTACTACTCTCTGAGCCCCCCAGTCCTTCCCCTCGGGTATCTCTCCGTTGTCTCAGTTAACCCAAAGATCTAGAAAACTTGAACTCCGCCGACACTCTAACAGAGTAATTAGACCAAACATATAAAACATTCTTTTTGTCAATTCGTAAAGGTAAAGAGATAATAGATGAAAAACCTAGTGGGTTCCGTCAAATTTTAAGATCCGACCGAACGAACGTCACGTCATGTGGAACCCTGAAGACGGAGGACGAGAGAGTTACACACTCGAGTTCTTACGTTTTATTAAAAATATAATGTGGTTGGTTTATATTAACTCTTTCTTTGAGATGACTCCGGTTTAACAGATAACATGAGGGTAACGGTTTATATGTAAAAAAAAAGGATCAATAAAAGAGGTAACGGGGTCTATTAACTTGTGTCTGATATTCAAAATTAGTCGATTTCTTCGTCTTTCCGAGACGAAAGAGAAATAACACTCTTCACGCAGTAGTATGACCCCTTCTTAAGTAACTCCACCCTTACTCGACTACTATCTTGAACCGAAACATTGATGGTGACCAAATACAAAATATAGTGAACCGTAAACACATGACATAACTATCTCATATCACTTCTCCTCCTTGTCTTCGTTAGGTTAAACTTCTACTGATTCTCGACTAATTTGTAAGTTGACCTCTCTTTATACTCACTTAGGTCCACTACAAATACCTCACAGTCTCTCCCTCTTACAACCTGGTAGACCGTTCTCTCGACACTCCTTCATATATTTAGTCACGGATATTACTATGAATTAATTATGTCTCAGCTATTCACCGTATTAACTTCGTTACCAACCCGATGTAACATCGTAAATTATCGAAGTTTCTCCCAAGACTAATTTTGGTAATGTTAAATATTTTGTAAGAAGTAGAATTCTTTCGTAGAACTACTCTAAATTGTACTTGTAAAAACATTAGTCTCCTGGTCAAAGTTTGTAAGTATCGTCTCCACTTTACAGAATTCTCCAGATAAAGCCTACTAATAATTTTCGGGCACATAAGAGTTCTCTCATTTTTTTCGAACAGAAGGAGGGAAACAAAAAATTACCCTCTTTTTAATTACGACGATGAAATATGAATCTGACAGAACCTAAAAACTACAGGACCACCAAACGAAGAAACCGTACTGGAATCGTATTAATCGATAGTTCGAACTAAATTCAACAAAACTTCATAAAAACGTCGGATCCCCAGTATACACGGTGACCACTAATGTTTTATTTCTCTCATAGTGGTACTGAGTGTACCACGTTGACCTGGTTGGAGCTAATCATCCGCGAAAAAGAAGGACGAAAACACAAACGAGCAAGCGAGACTCCGGGGATTCTCTACGTACCATTAGTTCGTCTTACGGTCAGGAGTAGCAAATACGTCCACCTCCGGCGTCACGAGGGCTCCCCCTTTGGGTGTGACTTGTGACGTAAAAAAGAAGAGTAGTAGGAAAAAAAAGTACAGAGAGAGAGACTAAAAACTTTCCGTCTAGAAAACAAATCTTTCGGAAACAATCTTTAAGGTTTTACAGGAAAGTAGTGACTCAAGAATAATGACGAAGCCCATCACACTGTCCGTCCGTATAATAGACCATCACCCATCTGAGTCTGTTACACGAGAGATCTCCTGAGGTCGGGGTCAAGACCTCAGTGTCACCCAGACCCAGAAATAAGTCAGAGAACTGTCCCACACTGGAACCGTAGGACCCACTGAGAGACTTGGACAAAGTAGACATATTACCCCTTTTAACATGGAAGAAGACTCGTAAAACACTCCAAATTTACTTTAAGATATTAACGGACTGTGTTTCATTCAAAACGTATGTACATTATATGATAATAATATATTAAAACGATTCATTACTTACCTATATGAGTGACTTATTTTTTCCTTCCCTCCCTTTGTACCTCTCTCCCTCCCTTCCTTCTTCTTTCTCTTCTCTTCCTTCCTTCCTTCTGTCCATCCTTTCTCCCTCTCTTCTCTCTTTCCTCTTGAATTGAATGAGTTATAACGACAACACTAACGACGATAGACTAGCCCTCTACGGATTGTAACATAACGGTAAAACTAGAGGTAGACAAATCAAACAAGGTTGAGACAATCCCAAGACACAAATGATTAGACGAAGAGAAAGACCTAACCTTCAAGAGAACCCCTGTATGAGGCACAGAATAAGTAGAGTCACAGAGACCCCGACCAGTGTTACGGACCGTGTGTCATAACGACCTTACTTACTTATTTTTCACAATCTCCCTCGGATAATCCAAACGATTGTACATTTAAGTTCTACAGTGGTAAAGTATAAGTATTTTCACCTTATTATTATCTCTACTCCATTGATTGGACTCAACGATGAATAGTTTGTATCTTAGAGATCTTAGACTTTCCTCTGATATGTCAATATATTTAAAACCATTTCTTAACGTTTGACGACAATGAACCCACGAAACACTCCGACGATATTAATTACCAGACAAACGTAAGGGTCATGTCTGACAGTAAAAAGTAGACGAACATTGGAACTATATTTCTAAATAAGAACCGACTATAAAACGTAAGTATTAAAATTTTATAAACATTTACAAGTAGAAGATAAAAGGTCGAAAGACTAATGTCTTTCGTATTCGAATTCTTGGTATAGTGATACCGTACAAAGAGACTTAGGGATCACCATTTTTCTTTAATTACGTAAAACTTAAGTCCAAAGTCCTAATACTGTTACAACAAACGAATATGTCACGGGAAACTTTTTATAGATCACATCGTATACTTGGCTTTATTAGGGGTCATCGGAGTTCAGACGAAAAATAATAACGGACGCGAAGACAAGGGAAAGAGTGTAGTTTCGACTTCTGGCAAGGTTTTCAGGAGAACTCAGGTTTCCTGGGAAACCGTAGAGATCGGGGGACCTCTTTCATGGCTAGTCTTCCATGATGGTCCTCCTGACACACACACACAATTCAGTGAAGTCAGTACAGGCTGAAAAACGTTGGACTACTTGATATACAGGGAGGTCCGAGGAGACAGGTACCCTAAAGGGTCCGTTCTTATGACCTCACCCAACGGTAGGGGAGGAGGTCCCCTAGAAGGGCTGGGTCCCTGCCTTGGGTGTAGAGAATACAGAGGACGTAACTACCCAAGGTATCTACCCAAGAAACGGTGAGCACGGTGGTCTCTTCGGGTGGAGCTCCCAACCTCTGCTTGTTTCATTGTTATATCTCGCACCCTAAACCTCAGTCTGTCTGGATCTAAGTTTCCGTCCAAATCGGTGAATCTCCAACACACTTAAATGTATGTACCAAATTACACTCTTGGAGAAACGAGTAGACATTGTACCACTCTTATGAGATACAGTATCGCAACAACTCTCTTGACATACCCTAGTTTCGTAAGTCACATCTCTGGGACCGTGCACTCTTCGTTAGTCACTTAAAACACTGACTGTAGAATAGAAACAGTACCAACAATAGTAGTAGTGACAGAAGGAACCTATTACTGTCGTGATTCGTCCACCCCGCTGTACTTGACTTTGTGAAATTTTTCGTCGTTGAGGTCTTGAGAGGAGCCACACCCGTGGTTTCTGGAACCAAGACACACAGAGAACTAAAGTCCTCGGATGAGAACATCAGAGGGAGTGAGAAACCGAATCTTGAGACAAGAGAAAAATGGGGGAAACTGGAGTGAAAGTCACGAGGTGTGGCAATATGACGGTTTCTATCACTGAGTCTGGCTAGTCACCGGTCTGGTGTCTACTTCGCTGAGTATAGTCATGGTCCCTAGTCTGGGGGCTAGAACCATTGATTGACGAGAGGTAGAGACAGAGAGATGAACAAGTCATACACAAAGAGGTACTCTTATATGTAAGGTGTTCCTGTCCTGACGTAGAAAGAACATATAGTAATATGAGAGTCATGTGTACTGTCAATGAGTTCTTGACAAATAACTAAGTTCAACACCAATCGTGTAAACGAAAAAATGTGTCTTTCAGGACCCTAGGTAGGGGTCACCTTGGTCGAGGACCCTCATACAGAAAACCTGAAGAGACCACCGAGTCTACTATTTCTTAGACGGACGTCACACCCTCTGGGCTCTAACTAGGGACTCAACCCTTCTAGGGGACTCTTCCCTTACCGTTGGGTGAGGTCATAAGAACGGACCTCTTAGGGTACCTGCCTCCTCGGACCACCCGATATCAGGTATCCAAACGTTTTCTCAGTCTGTACTGATGCACTGATTGTGAAAGTAAAAAAGTATCAATGATAATTTTTTAATAGATTCTATTTTTCTTACCTCTTGGTTGATATTTACCTATATATGACTGAGTACAGATAAAAGACTTCGGTGTAAGATTTCGTAGTGTCTACAAAAAGGGGTTGAAACAAAAAACCATTTTATAGTCAGACACCATTTTAACTTTCTGATAATCTACTGAGTATATGAGAAACATTCTTTAACGACTTGAAAAAGGACTTCTCTACCATAGAAAGCATAACGGTGGACGGTACACATTCTCAAGTCGAACGAGGTGAAAGAGTGACTTTTTACTACAAAAGTCAGACAAATTAAAATCGGTAAAAGGACTACTGATTACTACAACTTGTGTGTAAGTGTACAACCAACCGGCAAAGGTTTAAAAGGAAACACTTGTCAGACGAATTCAGAAAAGAGATAAAATATTAACCTAACAAAAATTTAATAAGGTATTATCCTTAAGAGATATATAAGATCTACTTTCAGGTGATAATCTATATACAAAACGTTTATAAAAGAGAGTCAACCACAGAGTGGATATCAAAACAAAAATACAATTTGTCACGGAAAACTACTCTTCAAAATTTACAACCACCTAAAATTGAATAGTTCAAAAAGTCAACCAAAGACACAGGTGAGTATGTGGGAAGTGGATATAAGTACTAAATTAAAAATGGTGTAAACAAGAGAAAGTGGAAAATTAGTTAAATTTTACTCCATCCATGTCGGTTTCTCGTAAATTTAGTATTTATATACTCGTACATGAAGTATTCTTGTTCCTTGAAGACATTATATTCCGTCATAACAACAGTATGAATCCTTTAAATTGCATCAACATATTTATAATATATTACATTTAAGGTAACTATAAGTCTAGAGGTTAATAGGGGTTGAGAGTTATTAATTACAGGGACGAAAGATTTTTCAAGATCTTGGGTTAGTTCCTATACCGTAATGTAAATCCCCAGTACATAGAAAGCAGAGGAATTTGGACCTTAACAAGGGATCAGAAAAATAGTGAAACTGTATAAACTCCTATTCCCGTCAATAAAACGTTTCACAGGGAGTCAAACCTCAATCAATAAAGGGGTAATAATTTAAGTTTAATTTATAAAACCCGTTCTTAAGATTTACCTATACACTACATGGGGGATAACGTAATATATTCCTTTACTCATTATTATCAAAAGGAATTATCACTTCGATTCAAACTAGTGAACAGATTCCGTCACAGAGACCTAAAGAAGTAATCTCTCCAAGAGGAAACATCCTATTTATTTATGTAACATTAATACCCCTCTACGAAACTCTGAAACACTTAAAATATAAGAAGTAATTTAAAAGTAGGTTACTTTTAAATCGTACACAACTACTAGTAACGGACGTAGTCTATAATGTAATGGTCAATGTTTAGATAAGGATTAAGTCACTAAGGATAATATATGTAAAAAATTGACCGTGAAAAAACATTTCTTCTCGAAAGTGAGAAAACTAACAAAGACTAATAGTGAAGTACCTAAAAAATTTTCCTTACATAATTTTAAATAATGACAGTAAGAACAACTATTTCGTAGTTGTTAAAGTATCGGGAATTCACAGTTTCGATTATAAAATACTATTCGAGCTTATGACCTTTGTAATTGTCCTTAAGGGAAAAAAAAAAGAAAATTAGGTTTCCTTGGGTTTGATAGGATCCATCAGTCGATTAATCGTCCCACATTAGTTATGGTAGGTAAAGGAGACTTGAAACAGTAATTGTCGTACGTGAGACCTCATTACTGAGACCTTTATAAAAATCTCAAATAGTAATGGTCACACATGGTATACACTTACTTCTAGGAGTGGGGTAGGTATTAACGACAATTAATAATTTTATTCGTTTTTAGAGTCTAGGTCTCAGACCTCTTTCGTTACCATGGGGTGAGGTCATGAGAACGGACCTTTTAGGGTACCTGTCTCCTCGGACCACCCGACGTCAGGCGTCCCAGCGTTTCTCAGCCTGTACTGACTCGTTGAAGTGAAAGTGAAAAGTGAAAGTACGTAACCTCTTCCTTTACCGTTGGGTGAGGTCACAAGAACGGACCTCTTAGGGTCCCTGTCCCCTCAGACCACCCGACGGCAGATACCCCAACGTGTCTGAGCCTGTGCTGATTTCACTGCGTCGTCGTCGTCGTCGTCGTCGTCGTCTAGGTCTCTAACGAAGAGGTCTCAAAACAAAAGAAAAAATTGGAAAAAGAAAAGTGAAAAAACGACACACCACGACTACAAGTCCTCACACAGATTTCTCAAGAAAGGTCTTCTTTACTCAGAGTCACACCCAAACGTCTCCGGACGTGCCTACGGACAAACCCTCCTCAAATGGATCACAGACACCACCCGACGTCTTGTGACCTTCAATAGGTCGGTGACGTAGAAGGGGTGCAGTAGTCACGAACGCTTCCCCACTGGTTGAAACCGGTCACTCAGTCGCCCATAATCAAATTATCGAGTTACTTGCAGACAAAGGTGTGACCAACGAGGAGATTTTTAATTTATAAACTGTAGATCCTCTTTTACTAAAAAATGTAAATGGTTGAACTAAGTAAGTTATTTGTAAGTAGTCCACAGAAAATATAAGGTCCGGTCCTTCCTGGGTTCAAAACATCCCGATCCGTGAATACATTAAACTCCCAGAGAAGTTCCTTTTCTTGTGTTTTAGCGTTTTTTTAAATCTATATTTTAGTTATAAATGAATGAATCTTATCGTTTAACAGTTTTCAATGTTTAAATTCTTTAGACGGTTTATGATATTTGTAATGTTTTTAAAAAATTTTTAAGATAAAAAAATTTATTCATAGACAGTTCACAGATATAAAAAGGAGCAAAAAAAGAACGTATCAGACTAACCAGAAATATAAAAGATATCTCTCTTATTTTTTCTTTTAAGTCTAAAAGGAAATGGTACCAACTTTAAATCTAAAATAATCACTGTCAAACCCCTCCAAATAAAGTCGAACTGTCTAAAAACTAACGTTATAGTATACGTAAAAATTCCGACAGTCTAAAGTCTTTCAACGATAGTTCAATAAAAGTGTATACTCGAATTCCTGTAATGTCTATGAGAACTCATGTCACTGTTACTTAGCTGTCGTCAGAAACCTATGTATAATACTGAAAGACAATGGAAATATAAACAGTGATAAAACACAGTCTAGTTCTTTACAGTCACAAAAAGATTTCACTAAATAGGAAGTAATAAACATAATAATTTATTAGATTCTCTGATAAGTAGTACTTATGAATCTCGTGTAGAGAAAGAGGGTCATTTTGTACCGAAAACATACAGAAAAAAAGACCATAAATAACGGTCTTACCAATCTTGTCTATACAATATATACGATTGTACACTAAACGAGACAACTGAGTTTATTTTGTACACTGAAGTATATAGTCGCGTGAGTGACAAACGTCATGTTGGTATCCGAACACGGGATACTTGTATCCCAAAGACTGTTTAACGTAAAACGTACTGAACGAGTTTTTTCTTTTAATTTTGTATTTTAATCCTCCACAGAAGTATTATCGTATGGGACTTAAGGTCTTAGACAAGAACTGTTCAAGAAAGGTACAATTCATCCACGGGTATCCTTACCTTAGGAAGTCAACGTCAAAACGTGTAGACTATTGACCTTCCTTAAAACTCACTGGTCGAAGACTTGGAGATGGTGAGCGAGGAATGAAAGTAGCGGTCCACAACGTCCTCGGCAAGAGTCGTGGTACACTGGAGACCGGGGCGGGAAACATAATACTGCGGTGATCGGGACCCTCGGAGAGAGTATGGTCCACCTCTAATACTGACACTTAGGATATTTACGTAAGGGTCAGTTGAAAGAGTCTTATAGATCTAAGTAAGACTATAACAGATTGTACTACCCTCCATACTGTCTTTATCTCAGCCTCACATAATCACTTCAACGAGTCAGCACAGGCTGAGAAACGCTGGGGTACCTGACATCGGATGTTGCGAGGAGGCAGGTACTCTAAAAGGTCCGTTCTCATGACCTCACCCAACGGTAAAGGAAGAGGTCTCCTAGAAGGGTTGGGTCCCTAACTTGGACCCAGAGGGCGTAACATCCGTCTACGAAATGGTAGATTCGGTGGTCCCTTCAGAAATCCTCTCAATTATGACACTTCACGTACCTGGACTCGACCCGAAGATCACTCCGGAGGTGTCTACCTCGGCCATTGTGGTACGAGTGGAAGGAGGAGGAGGAGGAGTAAAGACATACACAAAATCACCAGAAAAGTCAAAAACCACCAAACCGTGAACGTTAAGAAATATTCGTCGAAGAAGGATAAAGATGAGGTAAAGGGAAAATCCTGGATCTAAAGTTTTACCATGTCGACCTACTCGGGACTTTCTTGCAGATGAGGTGGGGAAGTAAAATCTCTACTCATCATCACTGGAACCCCGACTTCCTGTGGGGAAGGAAAATCTCTACCCGTCATCACTGGAACCCCGACTCCCAGTGGGGAAGGAAAATCTCTACTCGTCATCACTGGAACCCCGACTTCCATTGAGTCGGTACCATCTTGTCCCTGTTGCACAGAAAATCGAGGACTAGTGTAAAGAAAAGAGAGTACAGAGGTACCCATTTAGAGATAGTCGATAGGCGTCGGAGGGACCTAATTCAGTTAATTGAATCTGTATGTAACTAAATTAGAGACACCCTAAGGAGGGGGTTGGGGTTACCTATAAAAATTCTCAATCGTACGTGTTACACGAAGACTTTACGGTGGATTATCCCAACGGAACGAGTAAAACTATCCTGAAAGTCGTTTCACGAGATATAGTCCTTGTGAGAATGTCTTTTACCCTTGAGTGGACCGCTTCTTCATTCGAAAGGTGCCTGAACCACAAAAGAAGGGAGGCGTCCCCTTCTCAGATATACAGTCGATGGACCAGAAGGAGACCCCAAACCAAAAATTAGAGGTCCCTCCACTCCGACTGTTTTAGAGTAGACAAGAGAACGATTCCTTTCTTCGACACTTTATCTAGAAGTAACGAATGTACGGAATACAACGAATCGTGGTCGACATAGGTATTGTGGTGTCACTTAAATTTTATGACGAGGAAACCTTATTAACAATGTTCCCTGAGACTCCGAGTATTTATCGGGTTATCCGTAACACTTTCATATGACTAAAAAAAAAAAATGAAATAAAATGAAATGTTATGACATAACCAAAACGGTATGTAACTATACTTAGGTGGTGCCCACATACCTAAATAAGGAGATTCTTTTTTGAATTCAAGTACTTACATACAGGTTTATGACGAATAATGACAACACCCAAAAAGACGATATTCAAGATCCTTAGACAATTAAGTTTCACCCCTTTCCTTTACTCGATTGCATATAAGTTGTCGAAAATTCGTAACTCATGAAATATAATTTAGAGTCGACTTGGGAACCCAACGTCCCCTGAAATCTGAGCAAAATGTAAACTCATTGAACCAGCTCTAACATAGGATCCTGTAAAACTCTTTTAAAGAAACTAGTAGACAAACGGTCGAATTCTTGACTGTCACAACTACATTGATTTGACCTTTATCTCCTTCATTACATAACTATTCTCAAAAACATTTTAGTGAAACCATTTTCACCTTTTCTCTAGTTCACTATACAAGGTCAACTCTTCTAGCCCAGTTCTCTTACTTTCTTCCTTTTAACGGTTGTTTACATACTTGTGGTCGTAATTGTTATCACTTCTCCGAAAACGTCAGGACCCGGGAAAAGGAAACCTTCCATCCAAAACTTTATGTAGAAACTAACATAAAGACGCTCCGAGAACGAAAGCGGGGAGGATGAAGAGAAATAAATCATGGAAGAACACCGAGGATTTACTCTAAGGGACAATGGACAGTCTGATTTTCCGTCTCCGTGTCCGACATGGGAGGACCGTTGACCAATATAGAAGCGAAGGTCTCGAAACGGGACACCGTCGAAGTCAGGTAATGGTAGTAGGGAAAACGTGTATAACCGTCGAGGGGTTCTGGACCCCTCCTCCTTTTTTTGGTCTAGACATCTATACGTTTCGAGTTTTAGTTCTCAATCCACTACTTAGTGAGGAGGTGAACGGGAACGGACAATGACTTAGGACAAGTCGACCCTACCTTTTCTCGTAACCGGTACGACAGGGTTCGTCTAGTCTAAAGAGGCGACGGTAGAGAAGGAAAGAATTGATTTTTGTTTTGTGGTGTGTTGTTAGTCTGGGGTTTTCCTTTTACTGTAACCTACTCACACTACCACCGAACATGACGAAGGATAGAACACACAAGGTAGTATAAACGGAATTGTTTATGCTAACCTTCACCGGGAAAAAGAAGAAAAGGATGGAAGACCGTACTCTAAATATCCACTTCTATTTTTACGAGACCGAGAAGTTCCTTCTCGAGGAAAAGACGAGAGGACGAGACGAGCTTAGGGTAAAGGAACGCGAGAAGAGCGAGGACGACTGAACGAATGAGAGAGAGAGATGGAGGGAGAGAGGAAGTTAGTCCCGAATCTCTTTAGAAAGTGAGAAGAAAACTGTTCACAGTCCATCTGTCATACTCGAGTAAATTCGACTTGACAGACCCCCTTCGATTTAAACAACTCCTCTTGTTATTAAACCTACTGTTCACGGTCCTGTGTGGTCTACCGAGTTGTCCTCTTTGAGAATAGTCCGAGGGTCGAGTGCAAGGTCCACCGGACAGATAGAGAGGGAGGGGATAAGAATAAACAAGTGCCGACTGGGTTTGTCTTTGAAACTTTATGTTTACGTCAAGAGGAACCTTCAACGCTTCTGTTTCTGCACTATCACTGAGTCGGATCGTTCAGATGTTGAGGGAGGGGAACATACACGAATAATGACGACTACGAGGTGTCTTGGGAAACCCGCGTATAAACTTCTTCGGAGTCAACACTCGGGACGATCAACAAATTATTTGTCCGGATAATAGGTTCGACTTTTTTGAAACTGTAAAACCTGTTAGTGGGTGGAACCGATGCAAACTGTGCAGAATTATATTCGAGAAGGCATATGGAGTCTACCATTTCTTAGACGGACGTTGAGTCCTCTGGGTCTAAACTAGGGACCCTGTTCTTCTAGGAGACCTCTTCCCTTACCGTCAGATGAGGTCATAAGAACGGACCTCTTAGGGTACCTGTCTCCTTGGATCGTCCGATGTCGGGTACCCTAACGTTTCTCAACCTGTACTGGCTCGCTGATTGTGATGATGAGAATTTATAAGAAGGGGTAAACGGAGGGTCAACCTGACTAGAAAAACACCCCTTCCCCCACCTCCTGCTGAGAGTGAAAGGTCTGTCCCTTGGATATCTGTATTAATAGTAACTTTCAATAAATCACCTTCCATTCTAAAAAAAAAACCAGGTACATTTTGGAGGATTTTAAGTTCCGGTCCCGTGGTACTGTCCGACATTAGATACTTAGTAATTTAAGAATTGTATGGGACTCTTGTCCTTCTCTCTCTAGTTGGAAACATCTGTGTCCACCTTAAAGAGGAGGCTTGTGACCGTTAAGTACACTGTAAACGACAAACGAATACAAACGTCACTTTAAGAAAGGGAGTTGGAACGTGACACGACAATGACCAGTGAATCCTCCGGAAGACTCTCTCGTTGTGTTTAAATCCAAGGTTCATGTGTTTGTTTCGTCCACAAAAATTACGACCCGTAGTTATAAAAAAACCAGTTATGAACCAAGTGTACTCTTGGAAATAAAAAAGGTCGGACATTCGAAACCGAGACCTAAATGTACAAAACCTCCAAACTACAACAACGATTAAGTCACTACTTTAAATAAGTATCTTTTCCTAATAACACTCGTTTCTTTACTACATGGTTTATCACATCTGTTGGGTCCTATGTACACGAACCATAATCCTTAACGTGTCAACCCGTTTCGGTCAACTGCCGTTACCGTATAAATGAACCTCCAACCGCAAAGTAATTATTGAATTTTACCCTTAGTCTCTTTTTCTGCAGACTCGTCGGAATAGATCGACAATGTTGGGGGTGCACCGTTCTATCGTACAACATGAAGACGAGAAGAGAGGTTCTTGAGAACCCTGAAACCGTGTACTTATAATAACTTCTGATAAAAAGTTCTCCTCAAAATCCAAATGTTGTTCTGACTCTCCCCCTATGTCTCTAAAGTGTACATGAGTGACGGGGATATGTATGTATTGGGTGGGGTGTTTGTTGTAGTGAGGGATCTTACCGTTTTTACAAGTGGGTCCTAATCGGATGTCACTGTGTAGTAATAATGGGTTTCAGGTCTCAAAAGGAATCCCAAACGAGGAAAGAAAAACCGACAGGACAGAAACAACACCGCCTCACACCG